>DWDW01001311.1:0-11903 GCA_018245635.1 Mimoniades versicolor eupheme
ACTGCCTCGTTGGTCGTGTTGGTTGCAAGTGCGACTGCCGATCGGGAGGTCCTGGGTTCAATTCCCGGGTCGGGCACTACTAAATTTTTCTAATTTACAATTTCTGGACAAAAGCCCGGTGTATACGCACGTAGTGGGACGTAAACGTAACTGCTGAAACTTTCGAATGGTACTACACTCCTCTGCCTACTTCTTCGGGGATTAAGGCGTGATGTTACGTTATTTGCGTTTTAATAATTAACAATATTATTATTATTACATCTTTACGACAAGGCTATCACGGGGTAGTCAGCCAGCAACGAACAGCAAATACCTCTGTCCTTACAAACGTGCCTTGCTCAACGTTGATCATATTCTTCATAATTGCACGTTTGTTTGAATTATGTATATTAATTATATGATCTATTCTAATTTGTGAACGCGTGAGCCTACATCGCAACGCACAGTTAACTGCAATATTTACCGAAAATCACATTACGCGATGTCATATTATCATTATCAGCGACGGCTGTTATCTCGTCACCTGAAGGTTGGAGCTCCGCCGCGCCACCGTCGGAGCACATTGAAACGGTTTGTAAGATGCGATGTTAAACTTGAAGTTAAATTCTACGAATATTAAAAGTCACTGTTAGTCAGTTATATCGTCATGTTAGGTCCTTACAGGGTAGCCACAGAGCACGGAGTGCCAAGTTGTCAGTGTCGGGCGGAGTAAGATAACATTTCTCGACCCCGTGCCGGTATACAAGGTGTCGTAAGAGTCGACTAAGTCCGGCGCTGGCAGATAGCAGTATGGCACGGTTTGCCGGTACAGTTACATGCCCTGGCCGCTTATGGGCAGCAGCGCAGGCTATGCGAGAAACTGTGTTCTGTGATCCTCAACCCGCATGCCCAGCGTTGGGATTATGGGCATCACCCCTCAGGGACGGCTTGTGTCCAGCCATGGACTGTAATAGGCTGATGATGATGACCGAGGACGATATATTTGCATCCCTACAGTTTCTAGAAAATTCTTCAATATCCATTACTCTTCATATATGTTGGATGGTTTCGTAGATGTCTAATATATAAATAAGAAATTAATGCGATTGTAAAACTTGAGGCCCTGGGTGCAAATCCCGGATCGGACAGAAATGAATTTTTCTAACTTAGATTTTCTAGTAGTCGCTCGGAGTCTTGATTATGCCCGGTGAAATCGGCCAATAGACTCACCACCTATTTCGCAATGCGACATAAATATAACTGTTGATGTTACAATTTACGTAGGTATATATATTGTATGTGTATGTACATGTATATATGCATTGTACACATCTTGGATCATATAACTGTTGTATACAACAAAATAGCCCCATGTTCCGTATTCGTATAAGGGGCATAATCAAGCCGCTTAAGGCGTTTGTGGTTTGACGTCCAGAAAAAAACGACGGAACGTTGTCGATCGACATCTGACGAGCCACTAGGCTCGGTGCCGTGCCGCGCGGGCGCGGGGGTGGGCGCGGGGGTGGGCGCGGGGGTGGGTGCGGGCAGCGGGCGGGGGTCGCAGCTGCGCGGGCGCAGGGTGTCGCTGTTTGCGTGAGATTTATTGACGCGAATGTGTGCGTAGGGAGATTTATTGGCGCGAATGTGTGCGCAGGGTGGTACCTTGCACGCGACGGCGCCCCGGGACAGGTAGAAACGACGGCGGCTGACACGACTCGGGGCGGATATCGATAGCGAATACACACTTTAAATACATTGTAACAATGTATTAGCGGCACTGGAAAGTTTGATCGCGGAAATGGAAGTTAAATTGTGAACTAGCACTGAATTATAAATTTAGTATTAGACGCAGACGGACTGACGACAAAAGATGACTATGAAATGCTTTGAATTTTTAACACATTGAGATATTTCAAATAGCCAATTAGGTACAAATAAATGTATTCGAATCAAAATGAAATGAACATCTTTTTCTAAAACATACATGGTTCTTTGCATGTAAACAAAATCAAAAACATCCGTTTTTAATTTTTTTGTTCTGTCTGTCAGTATGTTTATCTGATCACATCTACGGAGCAGTTCCACTGACTGTCGGCTTTCATTGGCAGGTAGATGACTTTTACAGAGCTATTTAGGTCAGCATCAAAGAGAGAGTCGATCAATAAAGTGATTGAACAATCAAAGGTTAGTTTTTAGGTCTGTAACGCTAAGAAGCGCGGCAGGTCTGCAAAGCATCTGACATGAAAATATAATAATCATAAATTATTTAGCTGTGGTTCCTTTATCTATAACAACTAATATACAATGATTTCGATGTAGCTGCAGTATCTGATAGTTCTCTGGCTACCCCGTGGGGAGCTGGCGTGAACAGGCCTCCTCGCCGCGGTCGTTACTGCTAGAATATGACCATGTGCATGACCATATGATCATGTGAACACACGAGGAGTGGCTAATGCTTTGCTGGTGTACGAGCGCCCTCCTTACGCTTTTCCTGACCAAACCCATATCGTGAATGACGTAAATTTTATTAATAACAAAGCAACGTCGGGTGCAATCGCTAGCGTGTAACAAGAAGTCAAGCCTCACAATGATAACGTTATATTAACGCCTACATGTGATCTTATTATTACAAATACATAACTCATGAATAGGCCATTGTTCATAATGGCCCTTACAATGTCATGTAAAATAATATTGTTAGGTTTATTAAAACACCTAGGGCAGGCTCCGATGGTTTGGAGACGTGGAGATAATGGCGGAAGGAAAGGATGAGGAAATGATATACAATGCGAATGTTGTTGTGTCTAGGCGCCGAGGGAGGCCAAGAGTGATCTGTGGCGACCAAATAAATCAGGTGCCGGCTGATGGGGGAGATAGAGATGCGTAACCGCGTGTGTGTGAAAGAGATGAATGTAGAATGTCGTCAGGTTTTTAAGGATACAGATATTTGGCTCAGTGGTCTCTGCCAACGCCGTACGGAGCCTCGCGTGTTGTAACAGTAATAACTAAACCATCTACGTATCTATTGTTACGTTAGGTTATTAAGTCGGTGACGAGTAAATATTATTGTGTTAACGTTTTTTTTGCTATACAACAAATACACGAATAGAAACAGATGTTCGAGGCAGAATCTTCGCATCGTTTTTTTCATGTCATGTTCCCACCCTTTTGGTAGAGTTCGAAACGGCAAAAATACAATACAGATACTCTTGCATTCATATTTATGCACATTTTTCCTTTTAAAAGTAGTATATTTACAACATATACTAATTTTTTATAAATATTTGGCACACAGTGCTCTCTGTTTACCTCCAAAGCTTCAGGCGTGACGATATATTAATAATATAAATCAATATTATCTTACAATAGTCCTTTGTCAATAATAATATCAATACTGTTGCCATAGTTCTTTCACCAAAAGAAATATATTATTTCAATATTACAATAACGATTTAAGTAGTCAAAATCCTTTTATCAAAGTTATATAAAAATATTCCAGCGATGCATTTCACAAAGTATGCTAATCATTACTGTATATCTCCTCACACAGGCTGGCACAGTAACAGTTCAGTCCCAGTACTAAATATAGTCCAAAATAAAACAACTGTCGTTTGCCCTTCATTCAAATGGTTTATCTCCTTTGATTCTCCACCTTATGGTGATGTAAATAAGCTCTATATTCTAACAGATGTCGTGTGCAGTGTAATTGGTAGACGCCGTCGTCTGCGTAGGCGCAACAGAATTTTTAATTATGAATTAATTAGTAACGATCAACATAAAAACTTCATTCAGTTTTATGTTATTATAGGCAAGCAGAATACAAGGAATATATGTAATTGATGTAAATAATTTACGATATTTTAAATACACACATCGCACATAAATGGGGACCAAGTAAAAAATATAACAAAAAAAAAGTTTTTAGTTTATATTCGTAATTATATATAAACTGGACCTAAGTTCACAGATTAAAAACAAACCCACCTAAATTTTAATAGTTTAAAAAGCATATTCAATTTGTTAATCAGTATTGGCAACACTGTTTTCTCTGCGCCATCGGTTGCGAACGAACCATGCTGCAAGTTACAAAACAAGCACAAAATATTTATAAACAAAGTGCAGCAATGCATAATAATGTATGCATTGCAGCACAACGGCGGGTTCGACGACTCGCCGATAATAATATTATAAAATGACTTCCTATCAGCGCCCGCGCTGTGCACAGACATTTATCATACTCTTACTCCAACTAAAATTTAAATGTAGCTATATGACAGAGTGAATAAATACATATGTATTTATTCTTGTCATGTTATTATATTCAGTATTTTGTTATTAAAATTATTTATTACTTTATTTAACATTTATTATATGTATAAATTATGTTATAAAATGTATGAAAATATGATTAATGTTTTATTGAACACATTTTGCAAGTAATTTTTTTTTATAAATAATTTTCTGATTCATATGCCATATTGTTCAAATATTCTGGAATATTCGAATATTATACATAGAAGAGGTTAAATTCGAAATATTTTTTTTATTTAGCAGGTCATACCTAATACATTCGTTTTATTATACAAAAACAAATAATTACCCATAACATGGAGAAAGACGGTTATGTACATTAAAGATATTTTAATTTTGAATTAAGCTCATAAAAGATCATTTGTCTTATTATTTAAAAAAACTACGGTACAAAATCAATTAAAACAAACCAAGATTCTACGATCGCAAAAAAAGCATAAACAACATTCTTTTGTGTGCAACAGACTACACTCACTATAAATGATCCAAGTTTTTTTATCTGTCCTCGTCGACTCGTCGAAGGAGCATAGACAAACGCGTAGGTACCAAGGGCTGTAGAGATACCACCTGACCATACATATTCACTCCACGTAAGCATTAACGCATTAATATGCGTGAATGAACATGTATACACTAAGAATTATCAATTATCCATTTAATTCTATTTAATACAACGTTTTATATACAAATGATCAAAAGTGTTCCCTCTTCATTGTCACCTAACAGCCATTGAGTGTTAAGTAAACGCACAAACTGCAGAGAACAGCTCTGCAAACATTTTGTATGGAATATGTTTAACTGTCTTCAGTTGATTTCGTTTTTGAAACTTGATCAAATATTACCTTCTGTTTATAAAATAAAAACATGTATTTTCTCATAATCATTATTTTTTTAAGTCTTCCCCTATTATTATATTGGCAAGTTAAAATTATATATTTACAAAATTATAAACTATACTAGTTATGCCTGACAAAGAACTGGCGAAGATTTGAATGAACTAATCCCAGTGGGCGATCGCGTTATTATTACTATAACATCACGCCATGGCCCTCATGAAATAGGCAAATATTACAATTACACACCTGACGCGCTTCTACTCTCATCGCTCTTCCACACGCACGCAGCTGTCTGGCTCTGGCTTTCATACGCGGCTCTCTAGGCGGAACTCGATGTATTGAACAAAGGCTGGAGCTGGGTCCGGAGTATTTCACACATTAGTCACGGAGACCGCGGCGAGGAGTCGCGGCGGCGCGGTGCTGGGCTAAATATAGCGCGCGGCAACAGGTGGGCTGCGCCCTACCCCACGCCCACGCGCGCCGCGCCGTGCCAGCAACGGGACTTGCGCGCGAAACTCGCCTTCGACAACACCCTCTAGCATGACTTTCATTGAAGTCTTGGTAACGTAAAATTAAACAAAGTAATAAAAAAAGCAAATCTGCCCGAAAGGAACTTAGCAGGTGTGAGTCTGTGATCTCTGCCTACCCCTGTGCGGAATAGCCGTGACAATCTGCTGTGCGAAATGCTGGTGTATGTAGTTGTTACAATAATAATTTTATTAGAATGTAGATGAATGAGACGTTAACTGTGTTAACTGTGTGTAAGGTGGTCGGTGTTTTTTGCCTGCTGCGTAAGAATTTTCGCGTGACGATGTGATCATAATAACAGTAACAACACGCCTGTATTCAAATTCAAATTCAAATTCAGGGGCAGGCAGGGGAGTTTAGTACACCCCCACGTTTCACCAGTTACGTTTTCGTCCCACGATGGAATAGGTGGTGAGCTATTGCCGTACACCGGGCACATATCGATACTTCGAGCCACTACTAACAAATCTATGTAAGTTAGTGAATCCAATAATTGCCGACCCTGGATTTTAACCCATTCAAACAGCATTTGCGCTTGCAACGATTCGAACAAAGAGGCAATAGTTATACTAAATATATATTATTTTAACTGTTACGTCACTGTCGTAGTACAGCTGACAGATTAATTCTCTTATAATTTCGTCAACGTAGAACAAAATGGCGACACAAAATAAAATATACCTTAACGAACATAAGTGACACTTTGCAAAATATTTGATTTATATCTAGCGTATACGTAACACATAAAAATGTCAGTATGCGCGTTTAAAATTCTTTATTTCATATCAATTCTCGTCATACATTCGAATACACTGAGGCGATGATTGATGCGCGATTATATAACGCCGTTTCCATTGGAAGCGGAACAGGATATATGCTCAGTGGATTATTTTTAGATGAACATTTTAAGCTACATATCGAACTACGTTCTTTCTAAGATTTTATAATAACAAACTCACTTTTTCTTTTGAAATTTATTCGTTTTTTTCAACGCTGTTAGTGGTGGTGTGCGATTTTATGGAAAGTAGATTACCATGATGGCTGACGGGGGAGTCAAAGCGAGAGATTGAGAAGAGAGTTAAATTTAGAGGAAGATTGTCGGGTCTGTAAGAATGGAGCTATTCGATTTTCAATGTTTTCTGCTTATGTCGCAAGGTACCCGGCGTTATGGAACAATAATAGCCTTGATCACGCTTCCAAAAAAGCCCGTTACTATAACTTAGCATAGAAATATGATGAATAATAAATTAATATAAATGCAATTAAAATGACACCCAATACATTGTCATTAAACAACAAACCTCAATCGCATTAAATCTTAAGCTATATCTACGCCGTTGGCGGTCTAATACCGCATTAAATGGCCCCTAACCGCATTTGTGCCACTAGATTTACACTGACTTGTATTACAGCTGAGTTACGAGAACGGACTGCGAGAAACATAGGCAATGTCTACACGCACGAGCATGTGTCATAGTCAAGCGAATTAGCATTCATTTTGTCCCTACTTATCTTCAGATAATAAAAGATATGAAATATTTTTAATCTGTAAGGGAAATACTATGATATAATCCAAAACTAAATTTTTATTCACATATTTAAAAAAAATATGTACATATACCAATTGTTAATTATGTAACAATTGAGTAACTTTGTATGTACGCGTAGTTTATAAAGCACTAGTAATAATTAAAAATATACGCAATTGTCTATGCCTATTTATAATGGCGTCGGCATATGCACGAAACGTCATCTTTATTAACGCAAGGTCTCAAATGGCGCGTTGTTTATGCATGGGATGGTGTTGAAAAAGCAGCTGTACTGTGCATCGGCATGCCAAAGAACAAAGTTACTCAGCGTAACTGCCATTTCTGAGAAACACACGCAGCTCTGGCCACGAATGCAGTGCTCTGTGGCAGCAGTGATCCATAAACACTTGACGTTCCGAGACTTGGCACGCAATACGCAACAAACCCGAAATGAGGTTTCCATTCATTCAATTTAATGGTCAAAATTCTCCAAAATCTCCGCAGATTTATTAAACATTGTTGACAACAGTTTCATCGTTTCACAATCGCGAGTGGATATCTAAAATTATTATTTAATGACGTCATGTTTTTTTTTGTTAATCATGTGTTGAGCTGACTATGCGTATTTAAATATGTTTCTTACTGTATTTAAAGTTTTAAACTGAACGTCGTTTTAAATAAAAGTAGTTGAAGTTGCTTCATCGTACCGATTATGTTGGACAATTCAATTATAATACTTATGTAAAATACTATTCAACATATTTTTAAAATTGGAACATCACTTCAAATTAAAAGAATTTTGCACAAAGAGCACAGAGTGGTCGAACGTTCAAGCAACCGATCAGATAATCAGTAACAATTTGCCGCGGCAAGTTCTTGGCTGATGTCTCCACCGCGACCCTGAATGGGCTGCTATTTTTAGACTTGCAGCCCTTCTTATTTATGGATGTCGACAATAACTCAAAGCGTTGTTTAGACCTGATCGCAGTACATTGACTTTATTCCGTTAATTGTCATACTCGTTAAGCTTTATGCGAAAGTAATGTAATCAAGCAGCCATACTTTGGTCTCTTCGGCAATACAAGCGATAATTTATTTATTAGAATATATCTTTTGTAGATTTGTAAGGGAACTTAGATATATAAGTTATTAATTTAGAAACAAAGAAAAAAACCGAAGAACTATTTCATGACTTTAATAAAGTTGGTACATTATTTTTCCATATCAGCTGGAAAAATAACTCCATAAGCAATATTACTTTTTTGAGGCTGCTTTCTGGGCCTTTTGCTCTGGTGACACATACCACAGCTGCTCCTCGGGGTTGTGAGGCCAGAATGACGGCCTCTTCACCGGATCTAATGCCTCGTCGGGGTACAAGTCATAGTACATCTCCAGCGTCATGTCTTCGAACTTCGGCAGAGCTTTCACTTTGTCCAGCTGCGCAGTCACCCTGAAAGAATAATCCCTGCACTTTGCAGTCACACATTTCACGCCTATATTTCTCCGAAGAAGTGGGCAGAGTGCGTTTAGTACTTTCGCTTGTTATGGTTATACGTCTCGTAAAAGGGCATAAGGGCATTGTTAGCAATAATTTGAATTGTTATTAATTTATATGTTTGGTTTTTTAATATTACCGTTACTATGCAAATAACCTACGCATCAATATTGTTTTGCAGTTCCGCGCAATATTTCTTAATTTCGGGCTCCAATGCTGCCCACTGTTCGTCCACCTTGGCCGACAGATTGTCGTCCGGATACGGAACCTTGAACTCCGCGTAGGCTGACTTAAACTTGTCCACCAGCCCAGGAACTGGTACTATTTTTTTATACTCATCCCAATTTATCTGTGGAGGTTGAGCGGGATTCGCTTGCACTCTGAAGAGAAATTAAATCGCCGTCATTGTCAGAACACCAAGTACTTGTGTTGTATCTAAAATATAATTTTAAATGCTACTTTATTATGCTTTACAATAATACACTTCACTTTGCACGCTAAGAATAATTAGATGGAACAAAGAACAAAAAGCAACAAAACAAAAAGTAATAGCACAAGGAACAAAAACTAATAGAATAAGGAACAAAAACTAACAGAACAAGGAACAAAAGTAACAGAACTAGGAACAAAAAGTAATAGAACTAGGAACAAAAAGTAACAGAACTTAAATCCATCTTTTCAAGTCCACTTCTGGGACAAACTCTTAAGATATTGTTTGAAAAAGACTCATATAAAATTTACAGAAGCAAAATAAACGTTCCATATTTAAATTTATTTAAATGTTCGGTATTTGGTTAAGTTTAATATTGGAACAGGAAAATATTGTACAAAACAGATGTACTGATTACAGATAAGAATTTTTGCTGGTATTTTGTGTTATCTTTACTACTCAACACTGTATCTATGATGGCGTGACTAAGTCTATATGATTTCGTAATCTACAATTTTTACATCGCATACTAAATCTAAGAAACAGCCGAAATTTTTATTAAAACTAATTAATAGTATAAATTGATTTTTATAGAAACTTCTGGCATAAACAAGTTACTTTTGCAAATATATATGTTACATTTAAAAAATGTCTATTATATTATTTTCTGTATCAAATAATTTATACATATATTAGTGTTATACTGACATCTGATCGCCTCATTGGTCGTGTTGGTTGCGTCTCCTACTGGATATTTCTAATTTTGACCTTCTAGTAGCAGCTTGTAGTCTAGATATGTGCCCGGTGTATGGCAATAGACTCACCACCTATTCCATAGTGGGACGTAAACTTAACCGGTGAAACGTGGGAATGTACTACACTCCTCTGCCTACTTCTTCGGGGATTACTGCCGTAACTTTACTTATGTAACGTATATTGACACGTCCAGTTCGGTAGGAGATAATTAGTAAGTAAGCATTTAGTGCCAAAAATCGTTACAGAACGGATATGGTTCTACATAACTTCCTCCGTCAGCCGTTAATCAAGTATTCCAGTTTTAGATTCAACTAGGATCATGTTATTTTGACCGAATTTTACTGAAAATTCGTATGTGAAGCACTTTTTTAGAACGACATGTGACATGTTCCAACCTTCGAAAATATCCATCGGATTTCGCTTTGAATGCAAAAAAATTCGCTCTTTGTTCTATCGGAACTCTCGTTTCCAACTCGGACCAATTTATTAAGTGTTTCACAAAGTTTTTGGCCATTTTAACAATTGTATTGTAATAGGTATGACCTAAATATATAAATTTATCACACGATTTCGCCACTTGAATTATGTAATGAGTGACATTGTCAGAATCGCTGTCTTATATTGCTCTCAATGAAGATAAAACTAAAAAATTTGAAACAGAATCTATAATGTTCTTGATAACAAAAAAACTCTTCACTTCGCCTCCATAAAAGCTGTTTAATATATTCAATCACATAAAACAAAACTAAATTGAAATTAATATACATATTATGTATAATCCAACCCACATGCCCAGCGTATTATGAGCATAACCCCTGAGGGTAGAACTATGCCCAACTGTGGATTGCAACACTCTGATGATGATGATCATAAAGTAATCATCCCTAACTTAATCCACGCCTGACATGTAGTAATAGCGATGCACAAAATGAACAAATCGAATTATTCCAAATGGCCCCTCGAATTTCATATCTCTAATGACAATTCGGAGAATCTCGCGCCATATTGAGTGAAAGGCCTTCAAGTATTCCAAAATCGATTAGCCGCCATGCGATGCAGAAGACGTCAGGAGCACATGCGAAATCGCGTGCGGGGTTGTTGCCTGGGTCGGGAACCTTACACCGGCCATCACCATCTGGGCGCATTGTGACGGTCCTGCGCCGTATTACAAGGGAATAAGGTCTATAACAAGCCGCCCGGCAGCGGGCAGATAGCCCAGGGCATTGACAAATTCAATGATTTCACAGGAACGGTTGCCCACGAATTAGCGTCCACGTGAATGAGCGTCTACACGATTTGTGCCTCGCCGTAATAGAGTTCGAAAGCTGCATCAGGTGTCGCTTCAGGGCACATCGAATGCTGCGAGGGAAAGCGGTTCTCGTGAACAGTGATTCCATATATGATTTTTACATACATATCGTAACGCCAGATCTCTCACGGGGTAGGCAGGGAGCACGGAGTGCCAAATATCTATCCATACGCACCTGCCGCGCTTCTTATGTATATTATTTTTGTTTTAAATAAATATCACGGGACGACATCACACACGGCAATATGTACACGGATATATTGTTTTACACGATACAAGTACATGTTCTCAACACACAAGTATTCGTGGTAGTGGGAATCGAACCTGCGACCAGCTCACGAGTCGGTGTCGCTAACCAGTGGACAGTGGGGCCCGCGAGTGTTATGCTTCGCGCTGACAAGCCGAGCACACTATCTCTGACTGATTAGATAAGACACCGCGGTTTGTTTTATTTGTGGTGATTCGAGATAATTATTGTTTTGCCTTCAACACGTAACAACTGTGTGTTGCGAACTGGAATATTCATATCCTCTCATTGTTCTGACCTCTTACACGACGAATTGTATCATATTCGGTATAGGGAAATATGTTTTTATTTATATGCGAATGTCGATGGACGCAGGTGCCGAGGGAGACCAAGACTCACCTATCTGGACCAAATAAATAAGGTTTTATGCGATGGGGACGTCAGAAGTCTCCGAAACCGGCGTGCATGTATGAAGAGAGTGAT
>DWDW01001312.1:0-11901 GCA_018245635.1 Mimoniades versicolor eupheme
CCTAGAAACTGAAATATAAGGAACATAGAGGATTTTCTTGCCTTTTGTCCCCTTCTCTCTGGGGAGGCAGCCCTGCCACCACCTTAGGTGGTATGCTGGATACTTTGATAGCTTTAAATTAACAAGGGCATTTGCAATAGCCCTCTAATTGGTAGCATCATTTTTACGTACAAAAAGTGCTCTTATGAACCTATTTTGAATAAATGAGATTTAAATTTGAATTTGAATTTATCCTGCCCTACCAAAAAATGACTTGGAAAATCTCATTTACTAGTAGCAAATTGAATTTCAAGAGCCACCCCACGAATATTAAGAGATGTACAGTGATGAACGTAGGAGTGTGCAGTACAAACCGTTACCCACATGTTGCTTCAGCTCCAGCAAAGCGCTCTCAATGGCTTCCTCTTCCGGAGCGTCTATGAAGGGGAAACGTCGCACATCGCTGACTCCAAGCGAGCTCATGAGGAGCAGCAGGGACGCCAGCGGCACGCGGGATACCTCTGGAGTACTGAACGCTTCCATTTCTGAATACTGCTTTTCCGAATATATACGGTAGCACACACCGGGGCCTGGGATTGTTTCAATCGAATAAAATAGAAATGTCAATTTATGTATTACTCCTGGAACAGACTAAATTGATAAACATATGTATTCCACACAGATACTTCATTATCATCAACCATACCTATGGTATTATTGTGGAAAAGTAATAGCACTCTGGAAAGGGCGTGTTCAAGCCACACTCGCAGAAACCAAGTAGTTCATAGATTTCAGTTATTTTGTTGTATATGACCCTTAGCCCTGCAACTTAGGTTGGTAATAAAATGTTTTACCCGTTCGTCCCGCTCTCCCCTTCCGTTGGTCAGCGCTGGCTTTTGATATCCAGAATTCTTTTAGCCTTTGCATCTTTGTTGACGCATCGTAACTCATTTCTTTTACCTAAAATGGAAAATGTAATGAAAAAAATAATAGTGATCAATCGACAGTTTTTTATAGGTACTTTATGAGTTATAAAGTGGTAGTTGCGGTTCTTTGGGGTACATGAAAAGTGCCCCCCCCAAACGGCGACTGTCCGATAAGTACCTACTAACATACACTGCCCGGCGCACCCTGGACATTGCGACTTATCCTTCCACTACAATGGCTGATCCAGCGACCAACGACCAGCTACCAACTCGACGAAGAAGACTTTTTTTAAATGTACATATGTCTATTTACCACATGCTGTAAACTAGCACACAACAGCACTCATGCTTAGCAGGGAAAAAGCAATGGCAATAAAATCTATATTATACAAATGTTTAAACAATACCATGTTATCACTGACATCAATTATACATATCTACATATGTAGATGTAACATTTGTTTATAACTTCGTATGCAACATTTGTTTACAACTTTGTTTCATAACTTTGTAGTGTTACAATAACTCTACAAAGTATATTTCCCGTATAGAATTTCACCTCACCTTTCCAGAATCTACAACGAATCTGATGCCGTCTATCGTAACAGATGTTTCAGCAATGTTTGTCGAAACGATGCACTTCCGAACACCTTCCGGTGGGTAATCAAATACCTGTAATTAAAAGAGTACTTAATGTTTCAATTATGAACAGTTTATCAGCAGTATTTATGAATGATCACACTTAAATCGGAGAATTAATAAAACAAGAAAAAAATATTTTCAACAAAAAAATCACGTCTGTAATCCCCGAAGAGGTAGGCAGAGGCGGGTAGTTCACTCCAACGTGTCATCATAAACGTATTCTTACCTTGTCCTGTTCACCGAGCGACAATCCGCTGTGAAGCGGCAGAACTATCCAATTCTTAGATTTCTCTGCATATTGCTGCGCTGCGTCACATATCGCAGTTATTTCCTGTACTCCAGACATGAATATTAGGAGGTCGCCTCGTTCATCGCCTACAATCAAATATGAAGTGAAATGAAATTTTTTGATAAGTTCGCTACACATCAATATCATCATTATGATTATCATTAACACTTCCATTCATCGTCAGCCAGTCCACTGCTCCCTCGCCTGTGGCGTTATTTGCCAAAATCCCAACGCTGGGCACGGGTGTTGGAGATCACAGAGCAAGGATTCACGCACCACTAATGCTACTCTACTGCCTGTAGGCAGCCTAGGTGGGCAGTGCCATACCACACTTTAGCACTAAACTTACTTGGATACTTATTATCAATCATCTGCATAATTTGAATATACGGTTGGGGATCCAGCCTGTCATCTCTAGTAGGCTTGTTCTCTATAAATATTGGTTTGTAGTTTAGTTCTATTGGATACAAACGACCTGGAACCTGCAATTAATGACATCCTTTATAAAAAAAAGTATCAATTATTGACACCACCAATTATGTAAGACTGGCCTGGGAATGAGTCTATAAGTAAATAATAACATAAACAAAAGTAAAAAAAAAACAATCATTTAACACTGTCCATTGACAGTTTTTGTTTCAAAATCAATTTCTTTGAAGTTAGTCTTTCTACCCTCAATGTATTTTTTCTTCAAATTTAAATAATCAAACAAAATGGGTACTCTGAAAATAAACAAATTTTTTCAAATTGGTTCGAAAATTATGGAGTTTACCTTACCTTATAACAAAACATTAAATAAAAACAAATAAATTGGGAGCTTCCTCGTTCTTTGATAGCAGTTTTAAAAACTGACAAACAAGCACAAGTTAAAAAAAGCTATACATAAAATCATTATTATTACAAGCATTTCTCTTCCAAGTGCTCTTCATCTAAAGTTTCCATTTATTAACGTAGCTTCACGCCTGTAATCCCCGAAGAGGTAGGCAGAGGAATGCAGAACACTCCCACGTTTCACCAGTTATGTTTACGTCTCACTATGGAATAGGTGGTGAGCCCATTGCCATGCATAGACCTTTAATGACATTAAAAAACGTAACATCGCTCCTGTAATCCCGGAAGAGTTAGGCACAGGAATATAGTACACTCACACGTTTCACCAGTTACGTTTGCCTCTTGAAAAATGTCTTGGTTGACTGGAATAAATCGCTTTTAAGTGTTAAGGCCTGCATTGCTTATATTAATTTTCTATATGGATTGTAAAACTTAAGAAGCGATGCAAACAATTCAGATTTATCCATGTGTCTAATCTAAAATTTAAAACTATGTCGAAGAACGAATCTTCTATGCAATCATTGATACTTAACGGCAGTTGGACCAATTCATGCAATGTAGCACAGCCCAATGCATCACTGTTTACGACCAGAGAACGTAGTAAACAGAATCTAATGCAACATACGCTGAGCTAACACGTGAACGGGGTGTGAATAATGTATTTCTAAATTTAAAGACCCTTGAATATTTATTTGTACCTTGTTTTGAATCATGTGCTTTTACAAATAATGACATTACTTTTTTATACCACATTTTGAGAATCTATGTAGAAAGCAGACGAGATTTTTCTTATTCTTTGTAAGTAATAAGATCTGAAAGGGAACGATCAAGGAATATTCAAAAAAATATATGTTCGTTGTATTTGATATAATTTTACAATAAAAATATATGTAGGTATAATGCTTAGTAATTCTGATGACAACTCGATGTACTACGATATCTGCATTGTTGTCGCCGGTCCAAAATTCCTTTTACAAAGGGCTTGTATATTTATCGTATCTAATATTTATTAGTTATTATTATAGTATAATTGTTTATAGTATCTAATATTTATTAGTGGAAAATAAATGTAAGTAAATTTTTCTTAGCAAAAATCTTCGTAGAACAAAGCAAAAGCTTATATATCAATAGTTTTCCCAGATACGTATTTATTAGTGATCATTTGTTTCGCGTGTCGGTAACAATCCCTACGTCTTGCGAGCGATATAATAGGGTATACATCTGATTCCACGAGTATCGTCAGCTTTACGACCGGTAAGTCATTATTTTCTTGAAACGAGTCTCTGCGTTACTTATCAAAATAAAAAACATATGTAATCAGAACATACTATGTAAAAAGAGTTCAGAACATAATGTATGTACAGAACATACAGAACATATGTACAGTACAGAACATATGTAAAAAGAAACGTAACATCAATCAATTCCCGATGAGGTAGACAGAGGAGTACATTCCGACGTTTCATCAAAGTTTACGTCACATCATGGAATAGGTGGTGAGTCTATTGCCAAATACCAGGCACAACACTGATCTATTACTAGTAGGTATTCAGACTTTGAGCTACTACTAGAAGGCATCCAGACTTTGAATTACCTACTACTAAAAATTTCTAATAGAATGTCTAAGATAGAAAGTCCAATAGTACCTGAATCCGGGAATTGTCAATTTGTCAAGGGTGTATATTTAAGAATAATTGTACGTTGACGAGAAAATATTGTTTACAAGTATGACACCAATATACATACATATATGTATATAAATTGTTATATAAAATGGAAGATTAAAAATAAAAAATTTACGAAGTTTAACGGTTGTATTAAATAAAATATTACTTGTACCTTTGCGGAACGTAGGTTCTCATTTATATGCGAGGCGTTCGCCAAGTCGTCCAATACTGAGGCTGATTCGTGAAACAAATTCTAGAATCCAGATAAATGGTAAAGCCGTGAACATTCTCAGTAACGCCACGGTTACCTTGAGTTGAGTTAATCTTGTACGTTAATAAATGTTCTAAGTAAGTAACGAGTAGATAAATTTTAACGAATTTTTCATACAACATGAGGACAGGCTTAACTCGGATAATACATATTATGTATATGTAAGCTAAAATTATGTCGTTACTTCATAAATATTATACCGAAGAAGAAGTTTTATAAGAGAAAAGCTTAAGCTACTGTAGGTACATAGTCACAGAAGAATTTGGACGTACCTATAACATAAAAACAGTATTGCTGTGATACGTATAACAATAAGCTTGTATAGAGTTTTAAAGCGTTAAGAAGTTAGAGGGTAAAGCATTTGCACATCGTCATGTATGAAACGGTGTGGCGGTAACCGCCACGCCGATTTCTACCATAACGCTATTATTATTAAAATAATTCGTGTTTCGGTCTGAAGGGTGTGGTTGCCAGTTGCGCGTGTCTGTCGCCACAAACTTTCAATAAGACTGTTACAAAATGATACAAATCCCACTTAAAATTAATGGACTAACGTGTACTGTATTTTTTCTATAATCGTATTGGCAATTAGTACAAAAAACATGAATTATTTGGACTAGTAGTCTTACCTTTCTGTTCATTTGCGACTTTCTTTTCATGAACATAATGTACTTACATTACGGAATTTACGTACATTTATCTAGGAACAATCCGCCAGATTTTTTTTTAATATTACCTACTTTGTGCTCATTGATAAGGCTACTTTCCCTAATTATACTCCATTTGGATGCAAATAATATGTGGCTTCTCTCATGATCTCTTATATCTTTAGCAAATTTTATTGTAATGTGGTTTTTCCCAATTTAAAGCATAGGTACTTATAAAGAGTAACCTCATACATTTTAATTAGTGGGCGTGTTTTCCAAAAGTTAATATGGCCGGTATTTCAGCGCGTATACAAAATTTGCTTGTCAGAAATAATTTGTTTCACAACAATGTTATGTACGTAAACTACTCTATTATTGTGTGGATTTCGGCTGACGTTCGCGTGTCCTGTGATTCAATATAAATTATGTATTCAGTGCAAATTGTAAGCTACACATTTCTGATGATACACAAATAACTAGGTAACGATTACTGACACCACCTGTCTTTTTAGCTGTTATAGTGTTAATTTATGCGTATTTAATGTGCACACTACTTGTATAAATATGTGTACCTAAGTTAGGGCAAACATTGACCGCGATTGACTGCAAAAGAAATGAAGGCAAGCAAATTGAAAATACAAGCACATTTACTATCTATTTTATAAGCACTTACTTACCTACTTTAGTAAATAGTCAAGGGCGAGGTTGATAGTCGTCCCGCTTCTACAGCTAATAATAACATTTTGACGCTCGCCGATGTCGCATGAGCAGAGTGCTCTTTCTCCTACGCTACTGTTTATAACACCCATGATTTGTTAACGATTGTGTGATGAATAGTATCAGTGGCACGTAATGTAGGCATAGGAAATGGGAATCATTGAGTGTTACACTTGAAAAATACACAAAATAGATAATTACTTTTGCAAGAAATTTATTTGGATACCTATATAAAAACTATTTGCCTTAGTTTGAGTATATAGGCAATCCAGGTGTTTTTTTATGGTCATAAGAAAACATGACAATAAAGAGACACACCTATAGAATATTCATTACTTAATACTGGTAAAAACCTTTATACTCGTATACATAGATACTGGTACATGTTTTCTATGTGTTTTTGATTAAGTGTAGCGGTTAAAGCCTGCACGAATATTATTGATTTTTTTACATTGGCCTATAAAGGCGACTCGAGGCCTTGACGTTTCACGGCTTATAATAATATGTAAGCATAATGTATAGGAAAATATCTTTTGTACAATTATATTCCTTAATTTCATAAAACTTGTAATTTTATTTGTTGTATTATAAATGTATCATTAATATTTTATTAGTTTGGTCAATTTAAAGTGTATCAGGTTTTTATTTGGTTACAAAGTTTTGAATAGGTTTTAATAGGTACAAGGAACAACAAAATATTTTATAAAAAACATGTACAATTAATGTATTTTTTTAATATTTAAAGGCATGACAAAGTAGCTGAAAGGCCTCCTGGTGGAAAGTGGTCAACGTTGCTCATAGACATTTGAAACACCGGAGCGTTTACCAATGATTTGCCCGTCATGAAGGACCTTTTAACGCTACGAAGAATATGTTTAGTGTTCCGAATAATAATAATAATAATAATTAAACCCACAAGGTTGCAAGTAAATATTATTTTCTTAATTAAACGCCAGGTAGGAGAAAATAAATGGACAGATTTTTCACGACCCTCGGACGTTCGTTGTGAAATGTAGGTACAATTTATGAAATCATTATAAGGTAGTAGACTGCGTCATTGGTCGTGTTGGTTGCGAGCGGGACTGGCGACCTAAAGGTCCTGGGTTCAAATCCCGGGTCGGGCACCATTGAATTTTTCTAACTTAGATTTTCTAGTAGTAGTCCGAAGTCCGGATTTGTGCACAGTATATAGTAGGTAATAAGTTAATCGCCTGGCTGAAACGTCGGAGTGTACTACACTTCTCTGTCTACCTCTTCCGGAATCATAAGCATGGTGTTACGTTGTCATAAGGTAACTTTCACAGTATTTTACTTACGCACCTACGCATACGCGATTATCATTTAAATTGGCAAAATAAAAATTTTGCTGTTCCTAATGCTGTTTTATTTTTCTATAATGCCGGGTCTATGTTGGTGTGATATTCCTCATTATGTTCAACATTGTGACAATATCTGTGTACATTAGATGACACATTCAGTACAACCTAGAAACTATAGGAATATTCCACACCAGCCGCTTTATTAATGAGTACGTTGCCTCAGAAAAGAACAATGTAGCCATAAGAAGTATAAACTTATTAGGCCACGAAAATCGTATTACCATGAAGTAGTATTATACCTACAATATAACTTCACACAACGCACGCAAAATGTCCAAACATATTTGTAAGAACTAGCATCAACAATGGTTGAAATGCGTCTAATTGTGTCTGTCAAGTAACAAACTCTATAGTTTTTCCTATAATAAATTAAACAGAAGCTTGTGAAAATTCTTAACTCTTGCCTTAGTGCTATAAGAAACAAAAGAGGAAGGTAATTCGATACTCAGTTAAACATATTCTATACTTTAGATGTGAATAATTCAACTGTTATTAAAAGACAAAATTATGTATCAAACGAATAAAGATGAAAGTCGAGCCCATTTGAAAGAAATGAAAACAACGTTACAATATGTTAAATTGTTTACGGAACATTTTTTTGTTGTTTTTCCGCGCGGGAATGACAAAGGGTAAAGCCATGAACGTGATCAAAATGCTTTTACTCAAATGTTTCAAATGTATATGTTATCATAATTATTTTATCTTCTCTAACGTTTGGGCGTCTCGAAAAGTAAGGTTTATTCCCACAATTTTGTAATAAATACCAAAAAAGGTACGGTGATTAATACCGTAATATGTAGATGTGATATACAATCGTGCATACGAATACTTACTTACGTAAGTGTAAGAATACAACGTTGAATGTATTCAACGATTAAGTCAACGGTGTAACGAATAGGTACAATATAATTTTACAACTTATCATTGTACGAAAAGGAACAACAAAGGGGTAAGAATGAACAAGTTTTTAACATATTTTAATTAATTATAAACATCGGAATAATATACAATACATTTATTCAAGATTTCAGCCAACATGTATTTCTTAGAATATAAATATAAATATTTCGCACTGGGTGTTCTTTCCTACCCTATAAAGGCATGTCGTGAAGCTATTCGTATGAATTGTTTTTAGAAAACGCGCATAATCAAATAGCGTTCTGTTATTTCCCGTGGGACCACTTGTATAATCCGCCACATATTCGTATCCATGTTTTTCTCTCTTGTTTAGTGGACGTTACGGCCCGTCATAAAAAAAAACTAAATGGAATATTGAACCTGAACGCCGCGACAATGTCGTTTCGAGATTAATGATGGTCAGATTTTATGGTGATTGAATAGAGACATCATATCTCAATGTAGATCTATACCTTCATAAAAATGTGTCACTAATTTGTCATACACGAATTTATATTCTCAAAAGTGAGACTTACGTAGATTCTTCTTTGTTTCTTCTTTCGTGAGGATATTTAAAAATGTATTGAAAAATTTGTGGAAGCAATTTTTTTTTCTACTTTATGTTTACGTATATTAGATACCACTCTTAGATATATCTCATAGATATATTTCAAATCATAATATAGGAGTGTCCTTTATCTCTGTTAATCTCAAGTTACACACATACATATGCGTGTTACGTAACAAAGCAAAAGAATTTGTTGTAAAGCGAAAGCTACGAGGACTGCAGAAACGTTTGATCGGAGAGCTCAGGGATTTATTTAAAGGATATCAAACAAGGGATAAGCCTTTGAAATAGCGAAATTGTAAATACCCACTTGATACATGACAATAACTGATTTCTTAAATATTGATATCCTACATTAAAATAACATAAGTTGATTGCAACTATTGTTTCGTTTGTAATAAAATCATTGTTACATCTTAGGATTATGAGAAAATGAAGAAAAGCTAGGTATACAAATGTGACCAAAACAAACTATGAAAAATAGCCAAAATAAAGAAGGAATAGTCTACCCGTAGAACAATATATGAAAATAGTAACAATGTATTATAGATTTATGTATGTATATTTTTGGAATCGAACACAGTGACCTCGATGTAATAACTTAGTGTAGTTACAATGTCTAAGTTACATAAAAATATAGCAGAGCCGGACTAGCATTTGACCTAGATTTCATTTGATATTTTTCGTCCAAATTTGGCTTCCACCCAACTTTTTTTAGCAAAACAAAGAGGCCAACAAGCTCCTTATTATGAATAGTTTATGATACTATTGTGTTATAATTATTAAGTATGTCTTTATCAGGTCATACCTACTAAAATAAAATAAAAATATTTACTTAATTTAACTCGGATAGTGATTTGTATATTTATGTATTTAAGTGGTCATATTAAATTGGCTCGGTTCGTAGTATAAGAATTATAAAACATACATAACTAAAATAAATAAATTAATACCTATTGCGCTAGCCAAAAAAATACTTACCTAATATATATGTTAATTTATATAAAACTGCTCTTAATGAAAAAATATGTAGTAATTACACGCAACTTTATTGACATTATTTATTAACTTAAAAAACTATTAAGATAAATGTCAGGTATCTAACTAAAAAAATCTAGGTATTTAAAAGTCATAAGGACCATAAAAAGTTACCTTCGCCGCTCCCACCGCAGTATCGATTCCTTGCTACCACCAGCGCGGCCCCAGCGGCTGCCGCCACCACTCGCTACCGTGCAAATTGAAACAAAACAATTTACACACACACACTGAAATGGTTCTCACTGTATTATACGTTACCGGCGAAATCAGACAGTTCACTTTTCGCCACAACAACTTTAGCGAAAAAACTTTAAAAACAAAAAAAAAACAAAGTTTTTAGTTCAATTCATTCGTTTAAAGTTATGCGAGAGTTGCGATTTTTTTTATCTGTCGAAAACGGAGCGCGGCCCGCGGTAAAGTTTTATGCCGATTTGCGCTTCCCCATTCCGTCGGCGCGCACGGAGCGAAAGTTTTCAGCGGAGCGATTGAAGGCGAGTGTGCTTTGTTACGCAACTCACTGCGGCGCGAATCCGCCAGGGGGCAGCGCGCTACCAGTGGCGCAGTGGCGGGCATGCGCACTGCTCCCCGCTGCGACACTGCTATTTCTCTTTTGTTCCTTTCGTTTTCAGTTTCATATACGATACGCTACACATTAAATACGCTGGCCACTCTCGTGCCGAAGTAAATCGATGGAAAGGCTCCTGTGTCGTCATTAACTTCTAGACATTTTCGATGACTACAATTTTAATAACCACTGTTTGAGCTATTTAATGATAGAATACAATAAATTGGAAGTATATCTTGTTTGTCTTAATTAACCCTGTATTCGTATGTAGTTACGAGGTTCTGATCAATATATGTTCCTGAGTCATATTTATGCTATACTTACTACACAATTAAATCCATATTGATATAATCTATTCAGAACGTAGATGGAATATACTATGTATGTATGTATATGTATTGATATGGCTTTTTGTTATAATGAAGGTCAAATTTAGGCTAATTACCGACTCGTGGCTGTGTGGTGAAAGAAAGTCAATAACAAAACTGCGGTAGAGGTCAGGGGACCGAGACATTGCGTGAACAGCGATAATGGCGAACCAGCAGCGAGTCCAATCGTCGACCTCGCCGCCCTTAACTGTGCTTACACACCTTCAGTTTTACGTCGTTTGAAGAGTTACGTTTGTACAGCGCTAAAACTACACTTCAATCGATTTCATTTATTATAACCTGGTAACACGTTTAAAAAATATATAAAAAATCAAAAACAGAATAATTTTACTAAGGAAATAAATAAAAAAAGAAAGAAGAAGAAAGAAGGCGAGCTTTAACGTATATTGACAAATGTAAGTAGGTATATATTATTCATTAAAGGATTTCTCTTTTAATTTCATTTTTATTTTCTCTTTTTATTTAATTTTTATTTTACCGAGCTTCCCTATTTTCTGTTTAGTTCAACCTCAATAGAGCTAGAAAATGGGACCAAAAGTTTCCAAGCTAGGAAATGTGGTCAAAAGCAAAATAAAACCCGCAGAGATGGATATACAAAGGTCTTTGACGGCTGTCTTTGATGTAAAAAAAGGTACTTACAAATCTAGGCTTTAAACGGATAATTTTAAACTTAATATTGTTATGTATTTTTTATTAAAGGCGTAGAAAATTTAATCATATATTTAATAATGTTTTTAATTCAGATACATCAATGTGTTTCCTAATATTGGCGAAATTTAAATTTAAAGTAGTCAGACCGATCTTTTTGTATTGAACTTACTAAAAATAATTTAAAATTTGCAGAACACGAACGTTATGTCTGGCTCGTTGGTGCAGTGGTTAGTGAACATGACTGTTGTGCCGGGGGTCGTGGGCTCCATTCCCACTCAGAATAAATATTTGTGTGATGAGCACAAATCCCGGGCACCCGGACGTCAGACCCCCGTGTCTGACGTCCGGGTGTCGGTTACGGGGGTAAACGTCGGTCGTTTGCCAGACGCCTGCGCCCGATACTGCGTCGGCTCGATTGCGGTTGTACGGCCTCCGCCCTCGACCG
>DWDW01001313.1:0-11894 GCA_018245635.1 Mimoniades versicolor eupheme
TTCTCTGTCGGATAGTTTCATTTCTGATCCTATCCTTCAGAGAAACTCCGAGCATAGCTCGCTCCATAGCACGTTGAAGCGACTTTGAGCTGGTGGACCAGCCGCACTGTGAGTGTCCACGTCTCAGCTTCGCATGTCATGACTGGTAGTACATGGTATGACATGACTTTAGTTTTTAAAAATTGTGGCATAGATGACGAGAAGACCCGACGTAGATATATAGAATATTGAGAATATGAGAATAGTTAAATGTTAGAGGTGACTATCGTAAGCGGCTGGAATCAGCAATGCGTCTGTTCTTAGCCTTAAATAGGATAAGTACCTACTGGCTAATACTATGTAACTGCACTGATTCTAGCTGAACGTATACTCCTAATGTATTTTAACTTTATCGCCAAATAATTAATAATTATGGCATGTCTCTAAAGGTACCCTTTACGTGAAGTATGTTATTATTTATACATCTATAAAGTATGAAATATAATGCACAATGATTTAATAAAATAAATATAAGAACATACGTTTTGCAACAATGCTTTTAATCAATACAGAAGTCCTGTTAGACATTAACATTAACTATAACATAATAGCTTTTTTAATCACTAACGCTAATTCTACTAAATGATAATGTTTAATAATATAATATACATAAACTTAGCGTTAAATATTTACTACTGAATTCTTAAAATATTAAATGTAGACTAGAAATCTCAGAACTATTAAAGTGTTCATACTTTTTGAGGTCGTAAAACAAAAGCTCCACTCAACGTTGCTGTAACAGTTGCTTTTTGTAAAAGTAAAATATCGTAACAATCATATTTTATTTTCTTTGTCTTTAGTATATTAAAAAAAACCATCGTGTTTTGATCGAAAATAGCACAAAGAATAATTATTTTCAATGTTATTTTCATCACCATGGCCAATTTCCGAGAGTCATACGAAATGGTTGATTAAATTTCTTACTATAGGAATGTCTTATGATACAATTCTTTTGTGAAAATTTAAAATTTTGTATATACATACTACTCCGAATAGATATTGTACTAAAAACTTCATTAAACAAAGAATTAATGTCTTCATTCCTGTACATAAAATACAGGGTGATATATTTTAAGTCATATAACTCAGTCTGCTTACGACGATAGCGGAAACCAGGATTAATGGCGCTGTCTGAATTATTGTCCTAATTCTATATTCTGAAAGAGGTCGACCTATGATCTCATTCTATATTCATTACGTTTACGCTTCAAACGAATGATTTCATCTGGAATTTGGTTGGTTGGGAATAGGAAAAGTGTACGTCATCTTAGAAATTGAGCTTCGTTTTGTGCTTTTGTTATTATTATATGGATGCATATTAACCAACGTGTTTGTAAAACGTGATCCCGATTCATATCCCGAGAAGAGTACTATTGAATTGTTCTAACATTTAGTAATTTTCTAGTAGATATTCTCTAGTAGTATCACGGAATGTGTATTTATGCCCGGTGTATGTCAATGGACTCACCTATATAGTAGTGGCTCGATTTGTGTAGACTCGGAGACCTTGCAAGAGATATGGAGCTTACAAAAACCTCATAAGAGATGTGAACTTGAACCAATGAATTTAAGGATCTGTATATAGTTATATCCATATTTACAATTATGAATCTTGCTTTGTGTAGAAATAGATTAGATTGAGGGTATTATGGATATAAAACGTCATCTTTGAATCACATTATTGGAATCAGAACACAATGGAAAACATCAAACGCACGCACTAAACGTTTATTTTGATCAGAATTCTCGCTTAGTTCGAACAAAATCTATTATATAAGTTTGGCAAATAAATCAGTAGCGACCTTAATAAATTCTAAAACTCCTCTCATCCGTTTGTTTGCCAAACCCTTTCGTGGCTCCGTAAGATTTTAGTGTTATTGGAAGGATCTTTCTTAGTACTGAAGAATTCCTTTTGTTATAGGTATTGCAAAATTTTTTCGCCTTTGCATTTCACTGTTTCCTTGATCAACTCGCCTTTAGCTGACATTGACTTGCAGTAGGTTCGGAAACAATAAAGGTAAGACAAAGAATTTTCGCCACATTATTGTTTTATTGGAATGTTTATTTCCATCAATAAAATTTAAATAGCTAAAAACACTACGAAATTGATACTTGGACCTGACAGCGATGTACACAAGTTATAGAACTCTTTCGTTCCTTGTACCAATAAATTTACTCGACATCAGGCATTAAATTCAATGTAGGACTTCGATCGTCCTACAAACAGTTGTGCTAACGGTACGTCTTTTAAAGATCTTTACCATACGGGTTTTAGAGACTATTTGGACGTTTCACTGCATGCGGGTACTTAGAAATGTTTTAAACGGTACGGCATGGAAAAGAAAAGCTCAAACTTTTAGACATTATCAAACATCGTTTTTTAAATATCCCGCTCGTACTAAAAATAAATTTACGTTGATAAAATTAATTGCTATTCGTTTTATCTATTGGCAATTTTTTTTGACACTGGCAGAAACGCAGTATGGCCCAGTCTGCTCAAACACAGCTACATGAACTGGGCACCTATGGACAGCAGCGTAGGCGGTACGAAAAGCTGTATTTCCCACCGTAGGAATTATGTGCATAACCCTATCAAGGAAGGCCTATGTGTAACAGTGTACTTCAATAAGCTGATGATGACTTTTATCTACATATCCCTGAAGGCATGTGAAGTGGAAAGGTGTGGTCCAGTTGCGTATAAGGCAATAATTTTGCTACCAATCACTCATCTGCCCTCAAGGTTAACTGGGACTATTACTATTAAAGACCTTTCAACATTCGTGAAAAAACAAGCTTCTCCGAGTCCATGTTTTCATTAATACATATATAGGTAATTAATACATATATACGTTTTGTATATTTTTCCATTAAATCAATACCGAACACTTGATAACATTCAAATTATGGTTTGACAACCCGTTTGTTACTATGGATTCTATTATAAGGCGAACTACTAGGGTAAATAAATAATTCTAAAAATATCTATGCTTTTTTGGTATTTTATTATGAATATCTGTCTGAATTAATGTCTTGTAAATGAATTTAAATATTAGTCAAACTGAAAAAAGAGTGAAATGAATTTTCAAAAAATGAATCCTATTAAGGCTTTATATAGAATTTTATTTGAACCATAACATTCTAAAATCCCGGAAAACAGTGCGAACCTATTACAGCTGTCGGAGGGTCCAAAGTATTTCAATCGCGAATTCTTCAATGGACTCCCTGATTTAACAAATGTCCGTTTTGAACACTTGAGAAAGTAAAGTGCAAAATTTAATTAAACGTCCAGATTGGCTATTTAAATAATGGGCCACCATTAAGTGGGTCGCCTCGGCACAGATTACAGATAGAGTTATAGTTGCAGACAGAATTGTAACATCCCCCTCATTAGCAAGCTTTATATGGCCCGTTTATTATGCCAATTAATCGTGAGCGTCTGTTAAAATGCAACTGAATGTTTTATTGTTGATTGTTGTTTTCATTGGTTAGACATTAGGTGCTGAGATTCTCTGATAAATCGATTGGGTGTTGAGTACGACAGGAGACACTGAGGGGAAGTCATTTTTGGATCTCAACTCATGTTTACAACTGGCTCATGAGGATATGTGGGGTTGTGTGATTTTCTTCAGCTTACTATCAGGAATTTCCGATACATCCGATATTTTTGTTTTTGATTAGTTCTTTTTTTTTCTTTTATTGTTTTTTGTTCTGTGTACAGAGTTCAGTGTGCAATAAAGTATATTTTATTGTATTGTATTGGTCGTATGCATAACACACGTTTATGTTAGCGGTAAATTTCAAATTCTGTTGCACTTTTCATGTTTTTCGTTAAAATAAATTGACTGCCTCGTTGGTTGAGTGGTTGCAAGCACGACTGCTGATCGAGAGGTCCTGTGTTCAAATCCCGGGTAGGGTAATATTTAATTTTTCTAACTTGGATTTTCTAGTGAAATTTTCAAGTAATAGCTTTTATTCTGTATTTGTGCTTGGTGTAGGTCATCACTCATCCCATATTCCATAGTAACGTAAACGTTAATGGCGAAACGTGGTAGTGTACTATACTCTTCTGCCAACCTCTGCAGTGTACAGCGGTAAGTTCTTCCAAATCTTCTTGGAAAAAAACTGTCTTCATACAATTATAATTACTGTCCAAATCAAGTATTACGTCGGTTCTAAAGAAACTTCTCTAAGACCTACTTTAACAAAGATTTACATTCAGTTCTGTGAAGTAGTGAGACATTTAAATAAAACTTGGCGCTGGGGATCTTATAGTTCAAGCATCTGCTTATCCGACACTGCGGGATTTATACGTTTTTGCTTTGGACTGGACTCCTTTTATTTATTTTTTCGTGGTTCCTCTACAAAAGGGGTACACAATCTACATTTACATAACGAAGCCTGAATTTTGACAAAAAATAGACATTTTTCTAAGTCTGAAGGTTGAAGAGATCCCATTGTGAAATAAACTGTAGAGTGGAGGATTCGTGATGATTGTGTTTGGAAGAAAAACGAACTTGTGCGAATATTTTTGGATGAAATTGCTGTTTTAATGTATTATAAATATATATCTTCATCATTATTATCAGCCTAATTCAGTGTACTGCTTATTGTGCTTCGAATCCATCGCTGATCTCATTCGTTGGTGTTGAGAGGTTCCCTTGTGTGATCAGCCATCGTGTAGAAAGGATTAGTCGCAATGTTCAGGGTGCGCCGGGCAGTATGTGTTTGTAGTTAATAAGACCTAGTCGCCGCTCGGGGAGGCTACTTTCATGCACCCCGGTCCACTGCTGGACAAAGGCCTTCACTGAGGAGTTATGCCCATAATCCCCACGCTGGGCATGCGGGTTGGGGATCGCAGAGCACACCTTCTCGGACCGCCTTCATTCATTTCTCTTACAATTCTTCTTTTCTGCTTTATACTTAATTGCAACTGTAACTTATTTATTGATTATCTGTAACCTACTTTTCGTCGGCCTGTTTCAACAAAAAAAAACTTTTTATATTACCTGAGCGGCAACCGCAAAGTTTTCTTCGCCCCGACTTACTGTTTAAGACTTTTTCAACAGCAATGAATATTTAAAAAGTGCTGATAAGACGTAGGCAACATTTTTACAACCAATGACAAGAAAAAAACAAAAACCAGTATACACATTAATGCCTTACTATTTTATGGCGAATTATATAGGTTTCGAAATTAATCTGAAAAAGTTTAATTGGGTACTTGGACCTTCAATCATTTATTTACCATATGTTTCATGTATGTACAACTCATTGATTCCGAAACTTCCCTAATTCTTTTTTGTTGATGTATTCATTACTATCCGCTGTCTATAGCACAACTGTACCTATTTTTGTCATACTCTTTATCATGTCCCTTGCTGTACATTTCATAGTACTCTTTGATATAATGTTTTCGGCTTGTCGAGTTTTAATTAGAACCTTAAGCCTATAATGTTGTAAGTCGTTTATCGTGGTCCTAACCGCGACAGAGGCTGTACCGCCGTGGGGTCTGTCAAAAGCAAACGGAGCATTTTCATAAAACAACCTGAACTTCTAATTTACTGCGTCCGGTCCTAATTGGTACATAATTTCCCCTAAATTTGGTGCAGGATTTTGCCTGGTAGCCCGGAGTATTGTCAGAGTAATTTGTTTACATAGTAACGTGTTTAATTACACACGGATGTTCAGGAACAGTTTTCTACGATATTATATACTATGTATAAGTAAATTATATATTTGGCTTATTGACTGCCTCATTGGTTGGGTTAGTTTGAATCGAGACTACCGATCAAGAGGTCTTGGGTTCAAATCCAGGTTCGGGGATAAGATGCCAGATGTTACATAAATCATATATTCTCATTTGAAAGTACAATATTATTTTATTATTATAAAAAAGGGAGTGTCTCTATATTTAAAGTTCTGCACACTTCATACATTGTAAAACGTAATAATAATTTTAAGATTAGCTTTTTTTGTATACCTAAACTTCTGTTGGAAACTAGAAATATATTTATTAATTGATGCTTAGATATAATCTCACCTCCCCCAGCTCACGTGGAATGGTTCTAATCAACTGAGTGCAGTTACGTCCGTCGTAGAATTTATTATTAGGGCGTTGGAAATGTAGGCTTTAAACTCTCGATTTAAGGGGCGCTTGGGGAAATTTATAGCTTCGGCATCGACGGCTAATTTGGCCATCAGAACCGCGCGCGGTAAATCGAAGCGAGCGAAGCATTAATCACCGCGGCCGCATTTAGTTACGTCCAGCATTTTCAGCATAAGTCGTACGTTTCGTGCTTATGTTTATTAGTCGTTACGAAAATCCAATTCTCAGTACTCGTGACCATGTTACAATTGTAATTCTTGTGAAAATTAAACATTTTTGATTTTTGAATTCTAAGTGACGCTCGGTTCGTAGGCTTATTAGAAAAGAATATTAATTGTATTAACATTATCAACATTATTATTATATTATAGTATTAACAACATCTCTTCTGTATTATTTTCTTCTATTGATTGTTTTGTGTACAAAAATTGTTAAATAAATAAAAAAAAAAAAAAAATATTGTATTGTGCTGACGGGGGCGTACGAAGTCTTCAAAACCAGCGTGTATGTGTGAAGAGAGTAATGAATATAATAGAATAAGTAATAGAAGAAGTGCGGCAGGTCTGTAAGGATATATTTGCCACTTGTTGCTTACTGCCTACCCCGTGACCGATCTGGGTTGAAGATATGTATGTATATGTTGTAGTAAAATTACTTCAAACACTATGTCATTTGATTAAAATGGGCTTCTATATTATTTGATAGTGGTTTTATAATGTCTCGATTTATATGATTTAATAATTTTGTAACATTTATGAGTTAGTATTTCATGTTCATGAAAATACACTGTATAATGTTTGATTTAACAATAATATTTATACTATACCTAAACTATACTTGAGTAAATTTACGAATTTATTGACACTGCATCGAACATTTTAGTTCATTCCGACATTCGCAAATTTAATTTTTAATACATGTTATAGTTTGGGCGCTCTCGAAATTTATTTGTAGCTCACAATAAAGGAATAACAAAATTTAAAATTAGTTTCCTATTCATTATTATTTTATTGACGCGCAGATATCTTATGGGGTAGACCTAAAGCACCTATTGCCAATTTTCTCAATCCTTACTGCCTTGACGTTCTTCTTCCACCTTCATCTTCCTTATCAGTCACGCACACACACATACACACACACACACACACATACACACACACACACACACACACATACACACACACACACACACATACACACACACACGCGTGCGCACGCCCGCACACTGTAATCCATACCTTTGCGGTATTTTCCGACAATATTCTAAAATGTACACGTGGCGTTCCCGTAGATGTACGTCCCGGATAAACAGTTCACACGTCACACCTCACAGGCTGTCAACCCTTTACCTAGAAGTTGGGCTTGTTTATCGTGGAACTCCTTGTTTATTGTGTACTGTTGGAGTGTTTGTATACGTGTTCCCGGCACGGTAATGAATTAATGACTTCATGTCAGGACGTGAACTTATACGTTAACGTTTTAACGCTTGCGGTCATGTGGAAGGAACTAAATAGGGTATTATTTAATTTACGAATGTTGTTCTAAAAGTAAACAATAAAATATAATATAAAAATACTTGATTGAAATATATTCATCACTTATTCTACAGTGGGATGTAAACGTTACTGGTGAAACGTGGGAATGTACTACACTCATATGCCTACCTTTTCGGGGATTACAGGCGTGCTGTTGCTTACGTTTTTTATTGCACCCCCCATAGAATGAATACAAAAGAACATAAAATGCAGGGTAGTAACAGTAGGCGGTTTTATAATTAGGAGAGTGATTTCATCCATACAACTTAAAGTTGAATACCAAATTAAACAACAGGTTAGTAACAGTAGATGGTTTCATCATCAGTAGAGTGGTTTCATAGAGACAACTTAAAGTTGAATACCAAATTAAACAACAGGTTAGTAACAGTAGATGGTTTCATCCTCAGTAGAGTGGTTTCATAGAGACAACTTAAAGTTGAATACCAAATTAAAGGAAAACAATGCCAAATGAGCAAGGCATCCAGAAATAGTTTAAATGATTGCATAAAGGTTGTATGCGAACTGTATATTTGATATTGTATAATAAGTTATATTAAAAGTATAACTATGTATAATACGAGATTAGCGCAAACGAACATCGTGACACGACATTTTTATATATAAAGACTAAGTAATATGGTAGTTATTAATTGCACAAAATGAGATTCTTTTATACACGGAAACACAATATTTATAAAAAAAATGTACAAAAATTCAAATTTAGTTTCAGTTACATTTTTCCTACATAAACATTATAAACAAACTTTCATATTGCGTAAGTACATTTAAAAAAAATACCGTATCCGTCGTGGAGTTGGTTATAAATTGAAATTGATACAATGTTTATTAATTGTTTTGCCTCGGGATAAATAAATATTAATTATCCGGTCCGTTAGAAGTATTCAGCTCGCCCCGAAGGCTTCGCGGCGTTACTCGGCGATAACAATCGCCTATGATTGTTTCACGTGCCCCTACGGAGCTAGAACACGCTAATGGAAAATTGCAATTTACCGTGAAACATAACTCCTCACTTGGCGTAAGAGAAACCGAGACAGAATTTTTAAATTATTGTTCTATATATAATGTATTTATGTATGTAATGAAATATACTAAAAAAATAATACGTATATGTATAATAAATTAAGAAGTAATTAATAACTGAATAAACCTTTATGCTCAACATGAGTGGTTATAACATAGTATTGATTGATTTAAGGCCCAAATAATTAGGTGATTGTTCCAAAAAATGTATTTGTTACGTTCAAATTAAAAATAAAGCATGTACTCGTATGTCACAGGCATTATTAATAATTATTAATTTATAGTACATAATAATTAATTAACGGATTAGCAAGCTGATGTGGCAGAGAGCTAGTCTGATCTGTCTCAGAACCGATAATACTTGGGAGTAGACGTGTTCTGGAGTGAAGATCACAACAGCTGGATACGCAGAGCTGAAGAATGCACTCAGTAGGATGCTCCCGCAGTAGACGGGAATAGGCTCATGATGATGATGCATATTATGAAGAAGAAATAATGTATGTGTGTCAACGAAACAATTGAACAATGTATGTAGAACAAGCACATTATGTCATAGATATCAATGGCAGTCTTTGCTGTCTGTCTATCCCTTACTGACCCTGGTATGATGGTATATAATAACAATGATTATGCAATGAGTGGATTTCTATGCAAATATCACAACTCGTTAAGGTGTATCAAGTAGAGAGAAATAATCGCTGTGTCGTTAGTGAGACGGTATTTATTTTGTTGGAGAGGAAATTAGTTTGATTTATGAACTCTGCGGGTGCACGGTGCCGCGACCCCGGGGCCATTGCTGCTCGGCCGGGAGAGCAATTTTTTATTTATTATACGTTTTGCACTGACAAAGGCAACGTTAGTGAGGTTTACTTTTACATAACTGGTGAAAAATGAACGTACTACGTTCCTTTGCCTACCTCTTTGGAGAAATACAGGCGTAATGTTAGGTTATGTTGTATGTGTAAATAATCTTTAAGTATTTTAATGGTATTCGATTTAAGTAGGCATTACTATAGTAGATTAAAGTAGATTTAAGTACATTGTATTCGATTATTTTGTGGCACAATAGATGCATTTCAATCTGATTTCTAACGTCCCTGTAAAGCTTATTGACAATAAAATAAAAGTTTGATTGAAAAAACTTGGGATTTGTACACGAGTAAATCCCAACATAATCATTATTTTAGTAATAGTTAATTAATTTTCCTCTGAGGCATTGTCGTAAATAATGATATAGCTAACGATATAACGACATACCTAATTATATAATGACATAGCGATGACGCAATTGAAAAAAATCTTAAAAAAAACATGACTTTTAATTTAATTATATGTTAAGTCAAAAAGCATATTACCGTAGCGGGGTTACTGTAGCGGTATTTGTATGGTCGAGAGGGGGATATTAAGGGCAGCGAGGACGACTGAATTACGAGTAAACGTTAACGTCGAGGTCGGTGGGGAGGGCGATCGTAGAGAGACCCCGCGAGAAAAACCAACGCGACGTTCTCAAGGTATTTCGCATTTAATTACACAAGTTACGTAATAAAAACGAAGTAACGTACCTTTTAACATCGATCTTAATATTGTTACCTTATGATAAAATCGCGCTTGGACTTCCCTAAAGGAGTAACAGTGTTGCAGTAGTTAATAGTTTATCTCTAAAGTTAGACGTTGAATTGGTAGTCACTATTGCTATGATCGGGCACGAACCTAAACTCTGAGTTACTTATTAACAAAAATTCAAAGTTATACATATTACCATTAGATACTGTAGCTCATAGACGTCTATTGCTGTAATTCTACAATAAATCATTATTTTTTGTAGAACTACATAAATTGTTTCGTTTCACAAATGCATAATGAAGAGCGACTTGGAAGCATAAAAATTAACAATGCTTATATGACAGAATTTTCAAAATTCGACCATAGAATATGAAGCATCCAAAAGGTTAGACGTTTATTTTTAGATTGGAAATTTTAAATATCTATAAATATCAGAACTGCATGTTGTATTAAATATTACATTATATTAATTAATATGTTGACGTGATAGTTTACTGGTTTAAAATTCAATCGCCTAGCAATCCTAGTATCCAACTTTCTTTTTTTAATGTTGAATACTTGCATAGATATATACATATTTTCTGATGAAATGTTCGTAAACGAAAGGTTCACGTTTAACTTTCGGTGTTGAAAATTCGCCGAGCCGCAGCCCGCGCGCCTCGTTCTGTCTGTGAAAGGCGGGTGAGTTGATGCGTTGTGACAGGCATTGTAAATAAAGTACTTGTTATGAAAACCCGACTTCCGCATTTTGGATATGTAGGTAGACTTTAAACTAAATTATATAGTCACGTGGCTACGACGTTTTTCATGTGATTTTTAATATTTATCATTTAACAAATAGTAATAATCTATAATTCATTATACTGTAGCATTGATAGTTTATTAGTTGTACGTACCGAGTCACTACCAGCCCTAGTGGAGCGCAGGCTGGCTCTTCATTAGATTGAATCGACGAATCCAGGTAGATGCACAAAACAAGAAACCGTAGGATGAATCGATGCTTAAAGAGGATATAATGTTCAATAGTGGAAGTTATTGGAATGTAACGTAATGTAACATATTTTTGAAGTCCAAATGTAGGATAAATTTAGGGGTCAAAATCTTACAGTTTTAGTTACCTCCTCGGGGATATATAGGCGTGATGTTACGTACGATATACAGTTAATCTGGGTCCATTACGGCGTAGCAGAAAAGAGAAGAGCATCGAGGGATGAGATAACCTGTATTCTTACATACCTGATATACTCCTGTAATCATCATGAACAGATCTAAAGTAATATAAAACAATATTATGTAAAATTAGATGTGCTGTTCTAATTTTTTTTTAATAATGATTATGGACGAATCTCATGCATTAGGCGAACACAAGTATCTACAGCTACTCGTAGATAGTCGTATTTTCAAATTACGTTACGTACGACATTATTACGCGACTCCGTGTTTCGGCTCGATTGTGAAGCGATCCGTTAATATTTAACGAAGTCGGACACACGCGTTACGCGACAATTGTTACAAGTTTACGTTGTTATATTCATACGAGCGGATTGGATCCGAATTGGGAATCACCGAATACAGAAATCAGATCGGTATTTCGATGAAACGAAATACAC
>DWDW01001314.1:0-11890 GCA_018245635.1 Mimoniades versicolor eupheme
CACATAAATTTTATTTAAAAAAAATATGTCATAAGAGTTATCATAAATATATGTATATGAAATCCGAGTTTTACGTTTTAAAACTGCAAGTATACGCATTTCTTTAATTTAAAACGAAAAACTCGGATTTCATATACATATATTTATGATAACTCTTATGACATATTTTTTTTAAATAAAATTTATGTGCTTAATGTAAATGAAGTAACAATTTTTCGAGTTTCATAATTATTAATGTATTCTTGAGAATAATTAACGATATATTATGTAATTAATAATATCAATATTGCCAACACGCATACAAGCAAGAACGAAACAACCACACATACTCTACGAGCATTAATTACAAACTTGTTTTAAAGTCTCCTTTGATTAACAAACGCCAAAATCTTTAACACTATGCATATATTTATAGAATCACATTGTTTAATGCGCAGTGATTAATTTGTACAAAAAAATTCACTTCATATAAAAAGTCTATAAAGACCTAGAACAACAGAAAAAACACATGGCCGATATAAAACGTTTCATAGAGAACCTAGAACAACAATCTTTCGGCTTTGTGCTTCCTAATGATACCATTTATCATCCCGGAGGCATCTGTTGTATTACAAGGCGCGTTCGAACTGGCTAATCTGTTGATTGTGAGTTCCTATTGCCACGTCCCGGAACTTCGCAGCGATGCTCTGAATCGAGATTTATATCGTAACGGTATATATTCATGTTTTTAAAAGCGCCATTGTATTACTTAATATAGCTATACCACCACACCGGATCCGTTACGGGGTAGGCAGAGAGGGCCGAGTAAGAAATGTCTGTACCTACAGACTTCACGTGTTTCTTCTATATTCTTACTGGCCAGCAGTCAATATGTAACCGATTAGGTAATACAGATGAGTCTTGGTCTGTCTCAGTCTTATATATAATGTAAACAAGGTCGTAAAACAAGCGCCGACTTTAGATGATGGTCTTGTTATCTGTTGACCAGTTACCGTCAACTTGCACACTAGTGCATATTAATATGACGCGAGCAAATAAAACTTGTAGGTTTTTTGAATGTGTGGAGAGCTATGTACATACAGCAGTGAAACGAATGAACCCTTTCATCGGCCCATCGCTGGACACGGATCTCAGTCCGCCACGCGGGCGAAACGCATGTTGGCTGACTTCACGCCCTTTAGAGAACGTTATGGACATTTGTAAGATCTATATGTAGACATTTAATATATATTTTGAAGAGGTAATCAGTTTCGAACATAACGTTGTATAGTAACACTATCAGTATTGAAGAACCGAGCTCTTGTCGTACGCCCACGCGGCGCAGTCCTGTGTCGCCGTCCGCGTCCTCTGCCCACACCTCAGCCAAGTGAAGTATCGCCTGGACTGGACCTTTGCGAGGTTTATTTTGTGTAGCGTTAGCTAATGGAGAAATATATTATTATTACTGTACTGAAAATGGTTTTCTATCCTGTTAAGAGATATTATGTATTTATTAGTTTTATGAACAATAATTGGTTTTCTGATACAAGTGATAAGTATCTTTTTATACAATTATTTTATTTCTCTATATTGGCAAAATATTTTTTTGCACGTTTTAAATTGGTATTTGGGTAGCGGAAATAAATCGTAAACATTAAGTAAACTATAAAGGATATTTGATAGTATCTTTATATTATATTGCTTTCATAGAAAGTTTAAAATTTGGCGAGATCAGAGGTAAAGAACAACAAAGAAGAATTAAAAATGTATTTGGCCACGTTCCAAACTTTACAATTCGTTTTCACCTGCAAAGAAACACGAACTTTATTAAGCCCAAAGTCACTGATTGTGTCAATATGATTTCATTCTTTGTTTTCGAAAAATTCTTCGAAACAAGTTTAGACAAACTTCAAAAGTTAGTATAATGGTGCGGATTTACTCGACGAGTGCAATGACCGATGGGTCTGTTTGTATTTATGAAGTTCGTTCTCACAGTGGCAAGGCGTAATTCTTTCGTATGCGCAAACGCTTATTTAAACTAACCCAGGTGCTCGTAACTTACGTACATTAAAATGGACGCTAGATGACTCTACACCTGCCGTCTAGTGTGCCCATCTGCATTGCAAAATCGTTTCCGCTTCGTGAAAGAAATATAAGAAAATACAAGTCCATTTATGTAATAGGTGGTCTTGTGTGAAATATACAGATATAAATAATAACATTCATATAAAACTAGTTTGGCTTTTAATGTTATACAATAAACATATAGATAGGAATAGCCACGAGAGTTTATTTTCTGTGACGGAAAACGTGGGTAGGCATTAATTATATTTATACGTTTAGATTATACGACATTAATCTGACTAAATGTTGTACGTCAATTTCGAACGAGCCGGTCGTGATCGTAAACGATATCGTAAATGATTATATATGGCTCAGTTTAAATTAATCGAAAATTATCTGCGACTCGCATCACGACCGTTTGAGAAACTGTTCTCCTGCCCACAGTACAGCCACTCTAATGAGCCAAACGTTCTCACATCAAAGAAAATATTTTTCGTGCAAAGCAAAGTGCGCCGGGACAAGACGCGCCGGCGCGGTCGTGAATTTATCATCACCACACAACCTCGCAATTTGAATGTTCGTGTAAATATCACGTTATTATTTACGCCCGTCACCCGCGCTATATGATTTCACTGTTGAAGTCGGGAAATATTGCCGCGGCTTACTTTAATACGAATCATAGATCAAGACATTTTCAATGTCCCATTAATTTCCCGAAATGACTGCGTAGTGTAATCGGGCCATGTCCTCGTGTTGGATCTGAAATTAATCGCCTGCCGCGGAAAGAATTTTGAAATGCGGCAATTGATAGTGAAACGATGAATCGTTGAAATAAAACAAATGGCAAAGTTATTTCAAGTAAGGGCTATGTAGCAATAACATTCGCGTGATTTCAAAGTGCATTTGAAGCACTACTGATAATTCAGACCGCCTGGCCTTGATCGCTGTGCGCTGTTGCATGGCGCGTTGGCATTCGCCTTATCGTATGTTGAACTGGTACTATACAGCGCGGCCAGAGATGGGCCTAAATTCAAAGCTGTTATTATACACTGCCACCTATAAATACAGACTATGTATTTTTGAAACATCGCCCAAGCGTACATACATCTGAAATCAGACGAATAATACCTATGTGTTCGCTAGCTTTAAATACATTCGTGACGAACACATTCCTGCTGGCAGCGGGTATGGTCGTGTGTGCACGTGTGTGCGGCTTGATATACGAGGCAGTAGTCAAGGTCGACAGTGTCATTGTACGAGCGAGTCCGACGCGGATTCACACACTGACACAAACTTGCATGCCTTGTACGTATGTAGTTGAGCTATTGAAGTAATCTTATCATATAGGTCACCTTACTTTGTAGATCATAAATACACAGTGGGTGCATATACTTAGCACATGCAGCTCCTAGTATACTTTTAGCGCTGTATTGTCGCTGTGCTATAAAAATTGCAAATTAAGAACGTTCGTAAATAAAACATAGCGAATTACATTTATCGTCGATAGTACATATTTTATATCGTCGTGTTCGAATTTTAAAAATCGTATCTTATTTTCCAACGATTCAGTGTTTGAAATAATACAATTTTTACTGTGATTCACACTTCGTTTCACCTGATTAAATAATGTTATGTGACATTTTCAGTGCCTGCTGTGTACAATATTACTCGATTCTGTTTTGTAAGGTTTTATCATGAATAATCGATCGCTTCCGAAATGATTTGTGTCTATTTAGTTTATTAGTTTTTGATGCACATATAATTAGTGAAATTAATTAGATTATACTGCTGTGTTTTCATATCCATCTTTTTGAAAATAGAAAATAATCAGCAGGTAGCTTTGTTCTGAAAATGAATGTGAACAATATTACAATTCACAATGGGTGCTGCATGTTATCAGATATCCACATTAGGTTAATTGTTAGAGTCACGACAACAGCCATGTCGCCGTTGCATGCGCGCCGAAGGAAAAACCATCCTATGTATGTATGTATCTACCTATTTTACTATGCATTTATGTACATGATTTTGTCGAGCTGTTTAATACTACATAAATGGGAAATTTTCTTACAGCCTGCTATTCGCTGTAACTACACATTTTGTTTATTCTTTTTGGTATGCTTCAAAATAATATTTAAAGTCAGTTATTGTCGTTTTCGTCATTCGAACGTAGACTGCATTAGAGTACATCGGTATTGCATTTCTGGCGAGCACGTTGCAACTTCCCCTCGGAATGTTTGATGTTCCAGAAATAGAGGCATAGTTAAACGCGAACACATCAATGGTCGGCCGAGGCCCGCGCCGGCCGCGGCGTGCAGCCGATTGACGCAAACACCGTCAGATGTTTACAGTACTACCGCCTCGGGTTATTTACATCGGGGTCACAGACACGCCGAAGGAGAGCGAGCCGCGATCGATATAATTCATCTAACCTGCAACTACGAGCGAGCGGCTGGCGCAACACGCGACAATGACCCCATTTGACGTTACGAGGTCGTTTATGCAACTATTGCGAATAGCCAGCCGGTGGCTGTCTACTAGAGGATTCCGAACAGCGCGACCCGCCGAGGTCGCCCCCGACTGGCGAGTTACGAAAACTACTTTGTTAATCTGCATACCGTTTTTGACACTTGTTTTAGGCGCTCCGTCGTCGATCTTTTTTCTGTTATCGCGCTGAAGTGTCGGCTTTATCTGGCGTAAAGGTGCATGATAGTGGCCCGCTATCAGTGTCACGTTACCGGGGTCAATGCTCCTCGCTCCACGTGGCCGCTTATGCAACGTGTAGTGAGTCTCGCGGCGCTGACATTCGTCGTTGAAAGCAAACGCGAACTGCTATAATAAACCCGCGCGCCCAGGAGATACGGCACACTCGGTAAGAATTAACTTTATCAGATAAATTCAGTGTTAGAGAGTGGAGGTACGGGGCTTAGTGAAAGTGAACTCACATGCGCTATGAAATACTAGACAAGTAGCTGCGTTAGTTACCTGTTGATTTAATGATAATAATTTCTTAACTTCTCGTTATTCCGTACAATCGCTAACAACGTCTCGAGAAGTGTCTGTATAGTCTGTATAGATCACCCGCTTCATACACTCGCCCGGTGGAACAATCTGTCACTTTATGAGACCGTTGCTGCATTGATTAGATTATTTTAAGGCTGTGCCGATGTGATCGCTTAACAAGCACTATTGTCTTGATAGGTGAATGTAGAGTCAATTTATATAAGGTGCACATCCAGTATAAAATGTTCTAAACCCTAACGAGAGCCATTACGCCCGCTATCTCATTAGTTTTGATCTCCTGAATGCTAATTCCGCTTCGTACTGCCATTTAATTGTTTTTACAAGGTGCGTCCGAGCCAGTTTAAAAACGTTCGGTGTCGTGCACCGCGGCGGCCGGTTGAAAAGTAAAACATTAAGAAGATGGATGTTTGCAGCACATCTATTTATATCTGGTCCGGCCATAAACAGCCTGCCTGGAACCGGTCAGCCCGGCTCGCAGGAATGCTCTTGTCTCGCTAACTACGCCGGCTATCGCTGCTTCACTGGCCGAGAATTATTGCAAATGTGCTAACAATGTATTTGTTTCAGCCGTGCCCACAACAAAACTCATTTGTGCCCTCGCATTCCATTTGTTTATACTCGTACTTGTTGTTGAAGTATAATGTCATTCATTAACCGATGTAAGTACAGAGGTCACGATTTACAAGCGTAACGCAAGCTTTGTATTAAATTTATGTAAAAAAATGATAGCACAACGTTATATTGAACCTTAGCGTTTTTTATACCAGCTACTTTGTATCGATTCTTGTATAAACGTTTGTCACGACGACGTCCCAAAACAATGCGGCATTCTTTGAATGTTTGTCGTGTGTTCTTCCGCGATGCCCACGCACGCCTGCATACTTTTTCCTTTATTTTTAATGTATTTATACCGAAGCTTGTAAAGCACACGTGACATCCTACTATAAAGTATTCTGCCCACCTTCGGAGCCATGACGTCAGTGGCGGTGATCGTATGCAATTAATTAAAAGAATCGAACATGTATTAATGTGATGCTTTTAATAGCTTATGCAAAGTTTAGTTTACGAGATATAAAATATAGTTGATAATCAATTTGTAGTAACATGAGAAGTATTTAAAATTTTTGCACGTGGAAAATATGTAAAGAATTTAAAGCTGGCTATAAGAATTTAAGTCGCGTGTAATCGTTACCTATTTGAGGAAATCGAATAAAACATCACCAACGTGTATAAAAACAAGCTGTAGTTTCGTCGTGTGTTATGTAACGAGTGTTAGCAGTCAGCGTGCGATCGGACGAACAATGAATTCGATACAAATTGACTCTTTTCTCCTTTAAGATTTCCCTCCGTCTCAGTGAGTTGATTCGCAAGAACGTGTAGAAAACTGTGAAACAATCGTTGCCGGCCAATCGAGCGAGCGTTCAATCTTGATACGAACTTAATTTCAAGTATGTGAGAACGTTTTAGCTACGGACAATTTAATGGAGAACGGAGGAAGTGATTAGCGGGGCTTTGGTTCGGCGCACCACCGCTGGCGAGTGACGACTTACAGAGTACAAAAGAGTTTTATTTTTCCATAGTTACTAGAACAAACTTTTCAAACTCTGCACGTATTTGCAATAGCATTGCTTTAACTCAGATTTTATCGAACAAAACTTTATAACAAGAAATGCGATGTACTAATTACGAGTAAATCATTGATCCTAAGTGGAGCGTATTACTTACCTTCACGATTCGTTTTCAAAGGCAACGTAGTTGATGTTGGCCGTTGGCCGCCAATACAACACCTACTTAGCTGATTTGAGTCGCGATGGCGCTGAATGGAGGGTGGTGAGAGTATGTGTTCCATGCCTCGTCATCCTCGGGCCATCCATCAAGCTGACAGCGTCGATTATTGTTGCTACCACCGTGCGCATGCCGCTTTCACTAAAACCCGCGTGGGCGACTTCCAAAAGGATTGTTAAGCTCATATTTCAATGCTAAAAATGTTCCTATCTCGCTTCATTGTTATTAACCGCCTAAATGTTCCGCAAGAAACTTTTTTTTTGGGTGTTATAAAGCCTGAATAGCTAAGGTTAATTTTGGTATTTTATGTATTGTAAATAAATATTTCTAACGTGACATTTGAAGGTATGTTAACGGTCGTTTAAACAAACGGTAATTGGAAAAGTACTAAACGATTTTATGTGGGTAGTTCATTTTGTTTCTATCATCAACTCTTTTAGCGTGGAACTGTTGAACGCGGTACTGCTTACAAGATGAATACGGTTCACGATAGATTACATGAAGACAAACTATATGTCGGTAGTTTAAGACATAAGACTAAGAGATACTTAAATTTCAATGGTCCGTTGTATTATTCGAGTTGTGTATGAAATGTTTACTGCTAAGTAAAATACAATTCTGTAAAGCGGAGGGCGGTCGACCTTCCGCCGGGCGTAGGCCGAGCCCATGACACAGTTCACGAGATGCCACCATGAGCGATTATTTCTGTCGCACTGTTTCCACGTACACACCTCGCAACAATGTCGCAGTGTACGTTGACGTTTATTGGCGTGACTCCTTAGACTAGCGGGTTGTAACAAAGTTGTATAGTATATTACTGCAAGGTAGTCAATTTTAAACAATAAGCCATAAACTTATATTTGTCGCTACCATCGAGCTAAGTGTATTGACAGCCATGAACATGTTTTTATGTACAGCTACAAGTAATTTTTTTGCCGTTCATTTCATACATAGTTGAAGCTACAAAGGCTGTTCGAACGACGTTTATACTTCTTAATTTAAAAAAATATGTTCGAAATATTCCAAATTTATTAAAATGTATTTTAACGGTGGTGTGCAGAGGTTATAAGGAATACAAAATAAATTAATAAGTTACTCGTTATGTACCAAAGCTTGGAAAATTTATCGGTACCTTAGTGTGGGAGCTTGTGTGTGTATGTGTGTGTACCTGTATGCGTGTGTGAGTGTTAAATAATATTTTTCCATCGCCCCGCAGTACGATGTCATTTATAAGTTTTTGCTCGTTACTGAGATGTGGTCACGCGGCAAAGAGGCCCCGACGGTGTGATCGTATCGACACATCGCAGACACGCTAAAAACACTAGTAATTATTTCACAACCTGTGTTTTATTGTTGCAAACTAATATACAACTTGTTACTATATAAAATGTCACTTACCAAAATCACAAATCTGATAATCAAAACTGTTTACATGTAATTATTTTTGTTATAGATGCACAGCTATCAGCGGTATACGATACATGATCGAAGCGATCCTAACACAATATCGAAACCGCTCATTACGTCAGCAATATCAGTGAAAAATGTAAATCTCCACAATATCTAATCACAACGCCTGTTCGGTGTGAAATTCGTCGAAAACAAAGGCGTTCTTTGTCGTTGGCTGATAAGTGTTTCGTGGCGGCTTATCTCGGCCGATACCCGGTCGGCGACCCCGCCGTCCCCGATGGCTCGGCACATTAAACTACAAACGTCGCCGTGATTCGTAGGTCACACAAACAATTGACCTTCTTACGACGGGGCACCGTTGTATTTTTAAACACGTTATGATGGGCCAAAAATTTGTCCCCTGAGCTGAGAACTAGTTATTACATATGTATTACATGTTCAGTTGGTCGAGTTCTCAAAGTCATAGCTGTAATACGTGGTCACCCGCTCTGTACTGTCACTCTACGGGCTTCATTAGTGTTGCACTGTGTAAATCAGAGATTTTTAACTCTTGGATTCCAGAATTGCCTATTTTTTATTATAAAAATGTCCCACATGACAATTGATTGAAATTGAAATAAATTCGATTTCGAAATTCGATTTTCTCGTCATGATTCTTTGGGATATTGAAAGGAGATTACATAAGTGACTCGTAAACCGTAATATTCCACGGATTACTTCACATCGCATATTGATATTTCGGGCTCAAATTGTCACGCGACCGAATCTCGACCGACCTACTTTAACAGCACTCGATTTTCCTCGTCAATGTGACCTGTCGTTTTCCTGTAAATACGATGTTAATGACCTAAAAACGTTACTAGTTATGACTTAACTGACAGGTTGACTGTCCTGGTCGTAGGGAGATATCTGCACAAGAAACTGACTGAAGTTTCTTAAGGTTATGTATCGACAAAACTGACCGACACGACCTAGTGTCTTATTTTTGTTATGAAACGCGTTATCAGGTGAAGAACAAAGAGTCGTTGACCTAGTTGGTGGTGAGCGGTACTTAATTAGCCCTTTTTGACGGTCGCTAAACGGACGATAACTCCGCTGACGTCACTCGATATGCCTTGACCCAGATTCCCGATCTGTACATGTAACGATTCCATCGACCGCGGTTAATTTAATGTCGAATTGTTTTTTTTTTCATGACCGCTAAGAAATATAAAATATAGAACTTCACGTAAGAACCAAGTTTGACTCAGCCCTGACGCGCTTGCACCAGATTCATAATTCTGAGAGCGATCTGGTCATGGAAGAGTGGCCACCATGGTTCAATCTCATCGATACACTTCGGGGTAATTTAAAAAGCTCTAGCAGTCCATTCTCCGTTCTAATCCACATTCGAAGCTTGGCTGTTCGGTTGACTACTAGTACACAAAAAAAACCTCTAAAACAGCTATGAATACAGCTGTATTTTGCACAAACTTGTTACTCAAAAATGCAATAGCATTGCGCAGTATAGTGGTAACTAAGTTACAAATATGAGTTGTCGCTTCAGTCAGACGGGTGTGTATTTGTTTAAACGTTATCTGAGTGCTGTGGTGTCAACGTTTCTCGTAGTGTTGATCAAGCGAGAGGTCGCTGTTAGCGGGGCAAGGGCAGCGATAGACACTCACCATTTACTACATGTTTATGATTTATTGTAACATTGGGTATATCCGTTGCGATGCTCTCACGCACAATCGATACATGCAGCTGGCTGGCATACATTCGACTGTTTAATTTTAGAGGATTCCATGCGGTATTAATTCTAATTATATCTCATGCCCTTTTCTATTTACTCACTCATTCCCATGTTTACTTGAAAAGGCGCGTCGGAGCGTGGGTGCATGCGACTCGGTTGTACTAAATTGGGGGTTAGACAGGGATAAATGATCGTGTTGCTATTTAAGTTGCTGTGAAGGAATGAGATAGACAAGCAAAGTCAATAAAATTGTGGGGAGTAATGCCGTATCCATTACGTCCACCTATGTACACCATCACGTTTCGGGTATGTTATAGCTTTGCTCGTTTTCTACGAGTAGCAACGTGTGACTAAGTAACGATGCCTCGTAAATGGTGTAATTGTATAAGATATGTGTTTCATTCATTTAGATATCATTTATCACTTACATAAACATTGATATAAGCCATTAATTTTACCAATACGTGATTCCCATCATTTTACTATTACATAAATCTTGTTTCTGAGAAAAGTTCTTAGAAATAAACAATGTCTTAAATGATTTGGTTCAGTGTCATTTATACTATACGTATTTGATAAAATTACTATCGAATTAACTGATTTTTATATTACCATGTTTATATTCTTTATTTTTATTCATTTTGCTTAACTCCTATTGCTTTTTTTAACTTATCATGTGCGTATATCACAAATAGTGTACGAATAAATGATGATTCTAAGGTCTGATAGGGTATTCATTCGGACGACCTTTCTATATTTACTCTGTTCTTGTTTGCATTATTTCTTTTCATAACACTTTCATCCTAATGTCGCGTTTGTACTCTATAACGTGTAGGGCAGAGTCGCGTTAGTTTTTTGTATTCCGCTGTAATTCGGGCATGTGTCCGGACGCGATCTGTTCGGATCCGCCAGATGCAAATACTTCCCCGTGAGATGCGACGCTATTTTCAAATCCCCCTCGTTAGAGACATGATTTACTCTCAGTCTCCAATCTGTTATCAGTCCATCTCCTTCAGATAAGGCGAGTACTAAAATAGCGCTACGCTTACGTACCTAGTTCATTGATATGTTACTTAGATATTATAATTGAAAAATCTTAAATATTTCTTAACTCCATTGATTTATCACGGTGTAACAGTTCTCCTCAATGATTATTACCGTCCAATGCCTTAATTTTGTGAATTGTCCCCGTATTGAGTGACGTCATCGTTTCTAACCGATTGTTTCAATGAAATAATATAACAGATTTTTTTATTAATTTTTATCGTTACTCTCTGCGACTACATAAGGGGCCCTAGCGTTATGATGATTTACCAACAAATTTTCTTTAAATAATCAAGCAGCAATCGAACGCCGCCACAGAGTTTCCACGTTGGCGTGTGACGTGAAAATGGCGATTTTCACCGCGGCGCGATTTCTATTTCAATCCAATTTTCCCGGCGCGCGGAGAAACCGATCGCTCCAGTTGCGCCCGCTCGGCCCACATCTCTCGCTAGAAAGTATTGTAGAAAGTAATATTGTGAGCCGATCTCCGACCAACCGACGCGATCACGTGTAGACTTTTTTATACATCATCGCTTTTTGTGGACGCAACCAACTGATGATCGATCAGCCCCCAGATTCCGTTCGATTTTTATTGATGCCTATTAAATAGCGCACATGTCTATTTATAAAGACATCTCGTTCTAATTGTTTCAGTTTCATTATGTCTCACCCAATTCTTGTTTCGACTGTAGAACAATAATTAGTCGGTATCAGTTATGGCTACTCTGTTGGGTTGCCAGTATTTTTATGTATTGTTTCCTATTTAGGCATAATGAGTTGACCGCCTCGACCTATATGGTAAAGGTACGAGTAGCAAGTTACTCTTATGTTATTGTTTGTAACAGGTGAGGT
>DWDW01001315.1:0-11889 GCA_018245635.1 Mimoniades versicolor eupheme
GATGACATAATAAATTAAATATCCGAAAGCGATTTCCGACAGGACAAAATTTAATTTTGAGCAAATAGAGTGACTTCCTCGTTGGTCGTGTTGGATGCAAGTGCGACTGCCAAACGGGAGGTGTTGGGTTCGAATCCGGGTCGGGGACTACTAAAATTTTCCAATTTAGATTTTTTAGTAAGTGGCTCGGAGTCTGGATATGTGCCCGGTGTATGGCTATAGTAGGCTCACCACCTATTCCATAGTGGGACGTAAACGTGACTGGTGAAAACGTTAGAGTGTTCTACATTCCTGTTCCTACCTCCTCGGGGATCACAGTCGTGATGTCACGTATGTCAAAAATCATGCTATTCGTTACGATACACTTTTCCAATATCAAGATTTAGATTAGTTTCCCTAAGATAGATTTTATTCTCCCTAATATGTCGTCACGCCAGATCTGTGTCTCGATAAGCAGACAACACGGTATCGTTAATAAACTAAAAGCGAAAGAAAAATATATGCACTTTAATTTTGGAACTATGAAGTGGCAGTGAACTATTTCCTTCCTGACACGAAACCGAGCATAACGAACTTACAAGAATAGTCACTTATCACTTAACTGACCTCGTTCGGTATTGATTACACAGTATTCCCGACAAACTTGTCTTAATAAAACATAACCTATTGATAATGAATGAAAAAAAATAGGATTGTCGTGCATCTGCGCTTTTCTTTCTGAAAGAGGCCTTACAAGTGCGAGCAGGACAAAAGACATTGACGGGTTAGCTACATCGATTTTTACGAGTGGCCTTTGTGTCTATTGTTGCGTGTGTATTCGTTTATTTTCAATTTTCTGGTCGTTTTGTGTGGCGGTTAAGCGTTGTAGGTTAGTGTTTTAATTATATTCAACTGTACGCCTTATCGCAAGTATATCTGTTAATTGAGCATTTTTCTCAGTAACTCAATTTTGTAAATTTTTTTTTAGAAATAATAAAGATCTTAAACATTTATACAACTGTATGCAAGAATAGTGTTTGTCTCAATACAAACATACCGAAGTTCCCAGTAGGTACTCTGTTTGAACGAGTTTGACTGTGTTACGTTGGTTACAAGATATACTCGTAGTATCACCTATGTTGTATTATGAATGGAAATTTAAAATAAGAACATAGCATCGCGTCTGTTTTTCCCCGAAGTGTTAGACAGAGAGTGGGTATTATCACGATTCACCTGTTACGTTACACGTTTTACGAAATAGCGGGTGATCCAATTACGATAAACCGGGCACAAATCGAGACTTCGTCGTACTGGGGATTTCAATTTAGACAAGCACATTAATATTTTTCCCAAACCAGGGTCGAAGACAGTGCTTCCCGCTCAGCAATCGCGCTTCCGACCACTATACCAACGACACTGCCACATATACTAGTAAATTCGGTGTTTTAACAATTTTTATAATACACGTAAAATGCATAAAATAAGCGGAGCTACGACCCATTCTTTGCTGTAGGTACTTGTGTCACAAAATGTTCATTTCTTTAGTAAAATATCGTTGAAAACAGCCTAACAGATCTATACAGTGTAATTACAATTCTAAGCAATTACTTTGGGCGCAAATCAACAATAGTAAACACCTCCTTTACAGGAGGTACGTGGTACGAGTACATTGAAAGTGTAATTATACAGAAGTTTGTTTAATTGCGAACAAAACATGAGTACAGTGTTTATCCACGAGCTCCGAGCTTGGAAGTGTCAAAGACCTTTTAAGTGCTTGGAAAATGGCGATACAGGATATTGGAACTTAAACGAAATATATTGGCTTTATTTGGCGAAACACTCCACTGGAAATGGTTTTGTTACCGAGGGTATGAGGTACGTGCTACGCGACACGCGAGCAACGAATAGCGATTTGGAGGCACAGATTTTTCGGCACATGACGTATTATTTTAAGTTGAAAAATAAAGGCGGTACAAATGACTATTCGTTGATGCGAAACGAAATTATGCTCATGTAATTGTGTAATGATATACTACAGGTTTAAATCTTAACATCATAATATCACGCCTGTGTTTACTCGAACGGATAGGCGGCAAAGTGCAGTACTCGTACTATTTACCAGGTATGTTATGTTTCATTGCAAAGGTGTGATAAAAACCTAATTGTATACATATTTTCAACATCATGACATTGAAAGGAACTTCACAAACCTTTGTACTACAAACCTATCGAGTTGTTCTGGCGATACCGGAACCTTCGCGAATGCATTCAAAGGCTATTGAGGATCTGAAGAGACAGGGTTCCGCCGCCCTCGTTCTGAATATGTAATATTATAGGTCATGTATATAAAAATATAGAATAATTCTATACTTTCACAAAATTGAGTCGCCATGTTATATAAATCTCAAACTTTGTAAACGAATTTTGACGATGTCTGATTTGGGATTGCGTACCAGTATTGACATCTCTCAGACGCATATTGAGAGCATGTAAGGCATGAACGCAACCTTAGCTTTGTTACACTGCGTCATTAATAAAATGTTTTGAGTACTTATATTTTTTATACAGTTACGTATTTCTGTTTATATGTGTAGGTGGGAACAAATGTTTTATTTATTGCTGTTAACATGGAAGGAGATATAGTGAAGACGGAGAAAAATATCAAGTCAATAACAAGAATAATAATATAGAAGAAACAATGATAAGAAGGAAGTGCATATGTCGGGAACCATCAGTGTAAACAAAATCTGAGTATCCGATCAACCGTTACGTCGACGGCGCGAGAGAGTATATTATATATAGCATTACTAAAGTGAATAATATTGAAGATGGGCGCCAGAGATTTATAGAAATTGAGGCTCTTATGTATGACGTGTTAATGGTAAAAAGTATTGATAATCTTTTCGCCATGGCATAAAGTATCCATTTCTAATACATTAATGTCATCGTCGACAAAGTTCATTTTTTAAAAAACTTACAAAAAGACCATGCGATGAAAAAAAATTTAAATTAATTATTTATGTATTTTAGTTTTATTACAGCCTCTTATAGTCCTGCTATTGAGTATGTACCATATCAAAGAATTAAAATAATTTTAGCTCGTAGTCCACACTGGTCATGTAAAGACAACAAGTTTCATAGCCTCAAAGAACATTATGAGGAACTTAAAAGTTCATTCACATGACGGATAGTTAAAAACGCTCCCCACTCTGTGCACGTAGGATTCGACCCACAAATTCACATTAAAACGCTGTTATATTATCATATTATAATTAAGTGACATTTATTTTACATATGTATATTGACTGCCTCGTTGGTCGAGTGTTTGCTAACGCGATTGCTGTTCTTGACGTCTTGGGCTGAAAATCCATTTGAACTGATCCACTGAAAATAAATTTTTCTATAGCTATTCGCGAATAATAAATAATTTAGTTTATTCAAAGGAACATTATTCGAATGACGAATAATTATTTTTATTTCTTATTCGGCTAAGGATAAAAATAAAACAAAAGAATAATATTTTTCAAATGAAATATTTATTCGTATATAATTATAAAGAATTTACAGTTGTGATTATTTCTTTATAATATTTGTTTTCATCATTACAAACATGTTGTCAGACAATCTACTTGACTTAGGTAAGTTTATCATGGTGGCATAAGTAAAAACGCGTACTACGGATGCAGATGAAGGCAATGGTGTGTTGTATTTTTTAAATATCGTTTTTATTTCCGGATAACGCTCTAAAACGTTGAAAGAACGGTCTTCTTCAGAAAAATATTGTGAGACAATCACATCAGCTCCTGTTTTTGGTGATTGCTTTTGTAAATCAGCTTCGCTTCCTGAGTCTGATTCAAAGTCAAAAAATGAGTTTTCAGGATTAACGGCATCTCTATTTTCAGAATCTTTTGTATTTTTTGTCACTTCTTTTGCTACTTCATGTTTGAATAAAGTTTTGATTCTTTTTTGTCCATGTTGCGTAATGCCAGTAAACCATTTATTTTTGAACCTCGGGTAGGAAAGTGTTGCAACAATAGCATGTTGAGTTTTAGGCGTAAACAGTTTGAAGAACTCTTCGAATCTTCTTTCAATGCTTTGCCTATAAGCAGCTGCTAAATCATGGCAGTATGCTAAAGGTGTGTTTTCTAACTTTTGCAGTTTCTTCCGTAAAGCCATTAAACAAGGCATTACAGGCCATAGTACATTACTGTTTCACCTTGTAGAATATCTAATGCTTCCGCAATAGGACATGAACAAATTATGTATTCGTTTATATATTCATATTCACTGTCTGTTATATAATTTCTGAGGGACAAAGCTCTATGCAATTGAATGTTCTTGTCTTTGGTATAGTGAATTTGTTTCATAGCTTCATATAAGCTATTCCATCTTGTGCCACCAGGTCTACTAAGTGTATGTCCTAAAACATTTTGAATGATTTCAGCTGACTTAGGACGTCCAGCAGCATTCCACAATATGTTACGTTTTTTAATAACATTGTGATGAGTTTCAGATAATGGTGTCTCATTATTGTCTACTTTAAGTATCCGATTAGCATCTGTAGTAGCACACAAATTTAGAGTATGTGCACAGCATTTGAGATGACACGCCAATTGTAAGTCACGTAAATCAATAACGTCTTGCAGTTGATCTTCCTCATCGTCCCAGTCATCTTCTAAATTAATCGAATCTGAGTTCAGAATTGATACACCAAATTCTTTGAATGATTTGATAAAGTTAGAACCATTATCAGTAACTGTGGCTACGATCTTCGACGGATTCAGATTGAATTCAGCATGAATTTCGTCAAGTCGTATCGCAATTCGTTCATAATTATGAATACCAGGAAATCTCCTGCAAGCTAGTGTTTTGCATTGACGGCTGAGATCCACATTGATCCAATGAACAGTTACTCCAAGAAAACTTCTTTTGCGACTCGACCATACATCAACAACAGTGCATATGTATTGTGTAGCTTCTAATGTCGATTCGATAGCAGAAATTTGCAACGCGTGTTCGGCATCAATTCTCCTACTTAATGTTCTTCGGCTGATAACATCTATACCGTAGTTTTTTAAACACAAATTATTCAACATTGTAATAAAATAATGTCCATCGTGGGACTTAAAAGTAACCGGTGAAACGTGGGAATGTTCTACATTCCTCTGTCTACCTCTTCGGGGATTACAGGCGTGAAGTTACTTATAACAGAATTCAATAATTCTTTATTCAATTATTGGCACTTTATTTTTTAGGAAGTGGAATACATGAGATACGATGGAATACGTGTCTTCTGTTGTAACTCTTGTTTGTCTATTTTAGTTAACAGTGATGAGCGTCAGTTGTGGCCCACCTTTCGTTTAATATTGTGTTTAAAGTAACTCTTATTTCGTAGATGATTTTATGCATAAATGTAGTAGTGACTGTAGGAGGAATAGTTGCAACACTTAATTGTAACACTGCCGGCAGAGGCTGATTCAACATGATGCGCTCGGCTCGGTTGACCGAGTTGCTGCACCCGTCAAAAACTATTGAGGAATTTAACGGTGTGGTTATTCTTTATTGTCAATATACCAAATATGAAGGGCGGCTATTAAGATCAGTGTGTTTGTAGCTGTTAAGTGGTGTTTTTAACAGGACGTTGCGAGCCGGGCCATACGATTGTATTTGTATACGGAACTAATAGCACGGCAGTTCGTTACTGATTTGGGGAATTATGAATTTTATTAATACTCAAAATGTCTTCGGTGTTGCTATAATGCATTGATCGACATTTTCACTTAGTCGGTATCATCTGTAGACAGTCAGCAGCTGCCGCCTAGGCCTCGTGTACCACGGTGTAGTTCCCATGAACTTGCCGAACGATACAGCAATTCTCTGACTATGTTCACGGTATCCATAGTTTCAAACTAAATTTACTCCATTGTTAATTTGTGATACCAATTTGTTGATTGTTGATCTGTAGATTGTCGTTGTCAAAATTGCCAAATATTAACGCATTTTACAGCTAATCAGATAGCAAGTCGACATTCCCGAATGCTTAGTATCTCAAATAAACAGTATGCCTCGTTCGCAACGCTCCAATTGATGAAAATGACGCGGTGGCTCGCCTCGCGGCGCAAGTTCCGTGGTGCCATTTAGTGTAAAGCTTAAAATGTATGTCACAAATTTAAAATATTTTTAACACTAATAAATGTCTTAATAAATCCTTTTGTATTTTTTTTTACATTATATTTTTTCCATCACCAGTTTTATTTTCAGCGCGGGATCTGGATCTGTGACCGGTTAATGGCAATAGGCTCACCCCCTTCTCCACCATGAGAGGTATATTAGTAAATCATGGGAGTGCATTACATTTCCCTGACTATCCCTTGTGGGAAAGAGTGCCGTGATGTTATGTGTATTTTTATCTTTCAGAGAATAGAACTATATATTCGGTTGAGCTGTGCACTTTTTAGATATATGTATGTTTAGAAGAGACCTACCTGGTTACATTTGTAACAAGCGTAAAGTGGAAAATTATCAAATATTATATCTTATCAACACAGCTCGCCTATTACGGTGAGTGACAACCTACAAGTTTGAAAGGTGTCTACTACGACGAACGTATTCTCAATCAGCACTAGGGCAGCTTAGAAGACACCCTAACCTGTCATATTTTTACGTTTTAGTATGCACGAGCACGGTAACACCTTCCACTTCCTTAAAACTGGATTCGTGAGCGAGTATAAATGACACTTAAAATATATTTAGTGGATATTGTACTGTAGGTATATAACATCATTGTTCTTGACGTTTAAAGACTATCACAAAAAACATCTTAAATTATAATTACCAACTTTTAAGTTTCCTGAAACCTCTATACATATAGCTAAAACCTTATCTTGTTAGGTATTTACGCATTTACTCATGTTTCGCCTGTTTAGAGGCCGGCATTAATGGTATGACGAGACCTGACGAGCCAGCTCTTATTTAGGACTTTTAAGAACCAATGCTACTCCTGTACACAATACTTCATTTCCGCATTGTTGCAATCTGCACTCAATGTAAAGAAAATATACACCAATGCACCACAGTCGATGCAAGTGCATCGAACACACATTTGCATCGCTGATGTAAGCGGTGAATGCCAGTTGCAATCTCTACAGCTATCTACTCGTATGTCGCAACAATTTGTCAACTAGTCTTAATGCGACGTGCTATGTGTTATGGGGTAAGCTGTAGACACGCAAAAACTAACCCATCTGCTATTGCACGTAACATTGTGAGAATAATCTACTTATGATGAGAGTAAATACCATAGGTCACACCTTTGCTTTCCATCAGGCGAAATTGTGACTAAGTTCTAGCCTATATAAAATAAAAAAACTTAAGCAAAGATTTATCAAAACACCTTTACAACCTTTTTTTTGGAAATTAAATCCATTTTTTTTTGCAACACCAGAGGAATTCTTAATAAGTTGATTGATTCAATCGTATTGCAAAGTTTGTTAACCTGCATGATATTGAGTATGGACTGCGGCATGTTCTAGAAGAGTAAAGTAGGTACCTACATGTAAAATACATGCAGTTATTTTACAAGCTGGTATAAAAGAAACATTCACGCCCGTCACACAAAACTTCTCGTGGATGGAAATGGACCTACAACTACAGGCTCAAGAGTTCTATATCCATCGGACCAATGGGAAGTTGCTATTGGGCAGTAATTGATAAAACTATAATAACAATAAAGAATATGGTAAAAGAATACACGAGATAAAAACGTTACATACATCACGCCTGCAATCCGCGCAGGATATGCAGAGGATAGAAGACCAAGAAACAGTTCCCAAATTACGTACCTACCTAAGATTTAGTAAAAATATCGTTCCACAATTTGGTAATCGTACCCGTGGGGCTCGATATTATACTTACATAATATATATAAATGGAGTCCCAGTCACTTAATAAAATAAGACCTGTACCTATAGGTTTCTACAAAATATTCAAGTGTACCTAGATGGAATGAATTTTATTGCAGTTATAAAGTTAAATAAAAAATCAACTAACAGCTTGCTTTGTTTAACATAATCAATCATGCAATGGTTTCAATTTATAGTGAAGGAGTTAACAGGATTTAGATTTAACTTTTTAACTTATTGTAGCTCGCGACATAAGTATAGTTGACAAACACTTTGTTACATTTTAATTGTAGAATGTCAACAATAATTCTATTTTGTAATGAAAATGTCATTATTGTTTCAATATTCCCGAGTTCGAGGTATGAAAATATTCGTCATCGTACAAATGACGGAATCAAATTTTACAAACTACCTACTTACTAAATCCAAGAAATAGCTGTGAGTGCTAATAGTACATATTTATACGAATACAATACAAATATATCTCTATACTCAGGTACATATGCGATATTCTTATAAATAGCAGATCATAATTACTGTAGTTATAATGAGGATAAATTTGTCTAAATTCAAAACGGTCGCGAACGCAAAGGAAACCGCCGCCCGCCTCGGTAATTGCTTTTCATTGCTCCTTAAGTCGCCAATTGAGAAAAGGAGAGGCCAGCATGCCCTCGATGACCGATTAAATGACCAAATGATCTCCTATTGAGCGCAATCAATGGCTGGCTCCGAGCTCGTTGCGAGCGGAGGTTTGGCAATCGGAACACAATGGACGCAGATATTGATTCAACTACATCGTTCGTCACTCCTACGGTTCTGGCGTCTTTTGTACACACCGAATTCATTTGCTTAATATAGAATAAGCAGGTCCTTCTCTGACATCTTTGATTTATAACAAATATTTACGTAAGACACATTGTACGACAAGAGCGAAAGTAAAGGTCGCTACTCATCTATACTTCACAGAAATTGCACGATCCCTTTGCATACCAAACTTGTAATTAGCTTACTCATTAATTAATCTAGTTGATATGTTGTACAACTTGTTAATTAAAAGTAAAATATGACACAATTGTGTTAAATACCTACCACATAACAAGTTAACTAATAAAGTAGTATTTATAAATAGGTACTACTAATTATTAATAGTAGGTACAAGTTAACTAATAAAACAGTATTTATAAATAGGTACTAATTGTTTATTAGTGGAGATTTGATGTACATTTTTTTGTATAATGATGAGAGTATTGATTAAATTAGAACTGTAAGTATTCACTCTTTGACTATTTATTAGATATCTAAAAGTTAAAGGTCGATGTCTTGATTTATGTGGTAATTTGAATAATATAAGAAGTGCAAAAATACAAACAATAAAATAATCGAAGAATACGAGCGTATTTTCTTGGTCATCCAACTCTAATATAGAATACCTTATTAGACTTTTATAATTCATTATTTTCATAATTAAAAATAAATAAGGGATTTTGGTTTTTAAATACTTCTTTAATAATAATATGAAAAATACGTATATAAATGAGAGTTTTATAAAACAAAAGTCCTCCAAATTTTATATAACCCATTTGTTTATCTACAATAATACATATATGTACATATAATTGCTACCTTACACGGCATACTTAGCTATCGAAATATTGAAATTATTTCTGTTATTTTTATATTGCCTTTTTTATCTGTTTTAAACATTAAAACTAAGGCAAGAAAGAATATACATATCATGTCGCCAAAGTTTTAGAAACATTCCCTATCAGACATTTCACTAAAGTTTCTACCCATCTTTATTTTATGTTATACATAATACATTAGGATGTTGAAATTCCTGCACTTAAGCGAAAGAAATAGTAAAGTTCACAAATTGGTGTGGGTTAGTCGGGGGCTTAGGGCATTGTCCGGGCGAGCAGTGGGACGCAGCATGGGACGGGGGCAAGTAGGCGCTCTATAAGCGCAGGCAGGCGCGGGCGGAACTAAAAGTTTAAGATTATGTTCATTTTGATTGCGTTATCATACTTATGAGTTTGTCGTGGATTACTTGTGCATTTAACTAATATTCACTTATGCTAGAAACATGTTTCTCACTTCACACTGGTTCAGGTTGAAATGTACCCTATCTGTGCTGGTTTAACTTAAAAAATATTTATGTATGTAGCTGTTTTATTCTTGTAATATTTATTTATGTCCTATTTAAATTAAATTAAGCTAACGACTATAGATATACCCAACAAGTGATGCAAGTCCCTGTGTAATATTGCACGCCCGCCGCCCGCCCCTGGTACAGCTGCGAGAGCGTTCGTAGGGGCGGGTCGGGATAGTGATGGTGCCATGCGCTCGGCTCACCTCGCCTCGCTCCACGCCAGTTAGTGGTTAGTGCCTTACGAGGCGCGCTCGCAGTAGCACGTGTTGTGTGTTTACGCACGTCGTCCGATGTAGTGTAGTGTAAACAGTGACCTGACTGAAAGTAATGACCTGTGCATAGTGTCTTCGTGCCTACCACTTCCCAGCACCAGCATGGGGTGCGCGCGGGGCTTATGCACCGCCGACAAAATCTTCATCTTTATCAACATCGCGTTTGCGGTAAGCTCGCCCGGGCTCGTTGGGAATATTGCTTGCTTACATTCCTGTCTTAATTTTAAAACATCTTCCAGTTGCTCTTATATCGCTTTTTAATATATATGTATAATAACGTTAATAATAACAAATATCGAAAGTACAACCTAATACATATTAAAAGCCGTTGCACTAATAATTGGTGAAGTGTAGGTACTTAAATAATATACTTAATTAAATTTATGGAAAAGTACTATAAATAAATAAAATAAGACATGCAAAAACTACAAACGTACCCTCTTTGTGTGCAATAATGTATTACTGTGTACATAATATTAGGTAATAATATAAATGTGATGTTTCTATATAAGTGAACATTGTATTCTTTTCAAAAGTAAATCTTAAATTATAACATACACGATTTATACGAATACGAACCAAAATTTAATACGAAATCTAAAGCTACGGGTTTCGGCACAGGCTCGGGGCGCACCGCTGCCGCTGCAAGAAAAAAGTTGGGCATAAAAACTGCATACTTACAACTTGAATGCCTTCCGTACGACTCAAGCAAGGGGTCCGGACTGTGCTACCTGACCTATTTGAAAAAAAATCAACTCCTTCCTTCCTTTTATTAAGTTCGAAAATATTTTTTTCTAATTAATCAGGTAACCATTATTTGTAACCGTTACGTTGTACTCAGTCGTTCAATCAGAAGGGCCGCTGACTCATGAAATTCCCTAGAATATTAACGTCATCGTACTATGTCCATAGAGATATGAATATTTTATCAGAAATAAAGCAATGCATTGAAATGTAATTGTATTTCAATGCGATATTGCAATTTTATATGTATTTCAATGCAAGTCGCACTGCAATGAAATACATATAACAATAAAGCGTAGAATTTTAATGGAATTGTCGACTGTTTAAAGTGACCCACGTACTCTCATGCTTCTGATCGAAATAATCATAGATCAAGTACACGAGCAACCGAATATCGTGATCAATGAATTTATTCTCTACTGTATCTGTTTGTTTTATTGTTTACATATTTTAATTATGTAAGATAATCATTCACATAGTGAATATAATATAAATTTATATGTACTTAATGCGATGACTTCTGCAAGTTTTATAATTACTTTGATGTAACAGGATTTGATTGGCCTTTTGTAAATTGTCAGTCGGTGGTGACTGGCACTCGCTAATTAGATTCACAGAGTTAAATGCTTTTCTAGTGTTTAGTTTAGCCGGTCACGGTGCCAAATATAATAAGTATTTACTAAGGATTAGAACTTAACAGTGGAGGCTTGTTCTTGCGATGTAAAATATGAATAAAATATATTTTGATAAATGAACGTAACATCGTAACATGACAGACGTATTCGGTTGGGCTGGGCAGCATTTAGAAAGTTTCGTCAAGTTTTCTCGTCGCCTATACCACAGT
>DWDW01001316.1:0-11878 GCA_018245635.1 Mimoniades versicolor eupheme
GTAGGTACTTCAATTCCAAATTTGAAATCTTTTTATATATTTTACTTATCAGCGTGGCCACTTAGTATTTCAATTGAATTAATGACATTGTCTTTGAATTAACGATCGGTGTCGCTTAGAATGATTGCTGTCATTTTTATTCCAATCGTAAAATGATCGTATTTGATGAATGTTTTTATTCACTGTGATATGAAATCCATGTATTCTCAATTAATTTGATGAAACTGCTTATGTTCGGGGAATATAGTGTGCAATACAATATGCTAATAGGTTTTGACAATGATGTTTGTAAGGCCCGATTTTATGTTTTACAATACCAATACCAAAACAAAATACGTATGTTTATTTCGACTAGAAAATAGTTTTATAACATGTGGTAATTAATGCTATCCTATTTTATTGCTTATGTTAATAAGCTTCGCATTTTTTTAACAATTAACAACATTTATTTTTTAAATAAATGTCCAGCTTAAACCATTTTTGAATAGCATATAAAACAATATCTCTCCTGTATACATTTTGAACTTGTCTGTCCCTCTAGCTCGGTATCAGAATAAGAGATACGATATCTCCTGTTTGTCGTAAAAGGCGACTAAAATGAGGCATTTGGGGTTGAGACACGGCTAGAGTGGGAGCTTCAAACTGATCATTTAACAATTCCGGGAAGGTGGACGGTATGTGTGGCCGCATACTGTCTTAGGAACCAGAGGTCGTTTGCATTTTGCCTCTTCTGTAAGCAGAAACAGCAGAGGTGTCGCGCTGGGAGAGCACCAGCAAAAATCACTATTAAATTATTTAAGAGGAATTCCATATGTACGATAGGTACATATATAAATATATACCTATAAGACTTATCTCTGACTTTGAAAATCAAGTTGGATTTTTGTGTCACTGTATCTAAATACCGATGCAGCAATCCTAAACATGTTTGCATAATAAAAATAGAAATATGCACGACTACATAAATATTTAATAAATTTCGATCACCACATTTCAACCAAGTCTTGGAGTAGATTAAAGAAAGAATATACGAAATATTTTAAGATAAGTTTCTCTCGGTTATTTGACATGAAACGTTTTCGATATTCAATCGTAGTTAACGTAAGACACACAATTGGGAATTTGAAAACTTCCAAGTGCCAGTGTGGGTAAAGCAATGGTAATTTTGTAGTTCAACAAATGCATTTTATATAATTATGTGAATGTGCTTTATAAATGTTGTTTCCATTATATTTTTCCATTCCTTTTATTAATAACACTGTTGTTGACAGTACAATAAATTATGTTTACTAAAGATGACACTTAAGGCGCTATTAAATCTGAGCAGGCGTGTGGATTTATAATGGAAGGACCTCTCCTGGTTCGTTACTAAAATAAAATATGAAACTTCTTCTCGGTAGTACAATCTATGGTCACAGCCTTTTTTGTCATTTAAAATCCGGAGCGAATAAATTAGAAACTCGTTTGGATCATGTAAAGTAAGTTGCATGAGATTCATCTCATCTCATAATTATATAGTCGCGTGCAAGCTCAGAGACGAATGGTCCGCTCAGCATGTAGGTTTACATTTTAGTAAAATTATTTAATTTTGCAGAACGAGCATAATGAAGGTAATTGCAGTATTAACGTTGATAGTTTTGATAAACTATGGAGAATCATTATATTGTTATTGGAATACTGGATGTCCTTACCAGTTTTTCTCAAGTAAGACATCATATAATTCTGTACGAGGAGACATAAGAGATTCTACTGTGAAATTAAAAGGTACGATAAAAAAAATCTTGTAAATTTTCTTCATTTTCGTCACTTATTTATTTTCTGCTGTACTTACATTGTTTATTATATACGGAAAAAATAAATGTTTAGTTTAAAAATACATTTATAATCATATTTTCTATAAAACATCTTAATTATACTTTTATAAGCACGCTTAGTAAAATTACGAATGTAAATCTTTCCTTTTTTATTTATGTCAAAACAGGCTGTGAACCAATCAGTATTTGGGGGATGATAAGACATGGAAAGCGACAACCGAGTGCTGTGTTTGAGAAGAACATGGAGGCTGCGATAGCCATAAGAAACTTTGTGGTCCAAAGCTACGACAAAGGTCACAGTTCTTTGTGCGCTCAAGACGTTGAAAACTTAAAAAATTGGGTAATCAACAAAAAATTACTACAACAAAGCGGTAAGTTAACAGAAGAAGGTTACCAGGAAATTTATGGTATTGGAAAACGTTTGAAGGAAGCATTTCCAGGATTATTTAAAGATGTAAACGATAATAGGTATACAATCCGACCTGCTCATGGCCAGTGGATTGAGGAAAGCGCGAAAGCATTTATAAAGGGTTTAGATAGTAAACGCGTACAACTGGAGAAAAGTAAGAGTAACGACGTAATGGCTGTAAGTATATTTAAGTCCTATAATGTAAAATCACGGAGAATTATTAATAATCCCATGTATAATAAATGAATAGTAAAGTTTCATAGGAATGTAGGTATAAATATGATGAGCTCTTAAAGAAAGCGTAAAAATACTAATGATCCTTGAAGTTGACCCTGCATTGGCAATAACCTCAGGTGGTTCAATAACCATTAAGAATGATACAATTATCATTCTTAATTTGACGAAAACATTGACACCAGTTTAGACTATATTACTCGTAGTTTAAATAATTAATGTGCCTATAATATTCTTCACAAATAAGCCGGTTCTGAACAAACTGGCAAGTGAGTTTATACATATTAGTATTGGCAATATTAGTATCTACTTCAAATTGTATTTGTTAATAGTCAAATAAAATAACATTATCGTAATTTATGTAACTTGTAAGAGTAGTAATTGTAATTGATAGTGTATTTAGCAATAATAACAGCGTATAACAATTTGTAAAACATTTTTCACTTAAAAGTAAGTAGGTACAGCTATTGTAGGTAATATTTAAAGTCATGTTTTTAGTAACATGAGGAATTCGATTCCCGTAGACGTTATATTGAACTTTTTGTAATAAACTTGAATATCTTTTTTGTTCCTTAATAGCAAATGCATTTTTTGTTTACGTACATAGCTTGATATTATTATCATTTTAGCCATACCTAACTTGCGGTAAATATCAAAGGGATGTCCAACATAACCCGGATATAGATGTCGAAGCAGTCAAGTACATGAGCACATCAGAATATTTGGCGGTAAGATTCACGAAAGATAACAAAATACAAATGTCGTAAAAATATAAGTTAATAAAACATTTATTTTTTCAGGCAAAGGATAGAATTCAGCGACGAAGTGGTATTGAGTATGCTTTAACAGATGTGAATGTAACAGCATTATATGATTTATGTCGTTACACATGGTCGGGACTTGAAAGCAAAGATAGTCCTTGGTGCGCGCTTTTCACTATAGACGACTTGCAAGTATTGGAATATGTACAAGATTTGCGACACTATTACAGAAACGGCTATGGAACAGTCGAAAACGGCAAGTTTGGTGGAGTTCCATTGAATGATTTATTAAACAATTTCCAAAGTGCTAAGGAGGGTAATGGGAATAAAATTACTGCATATTTTACGCACGCCACTATGATGGACATGATTTATATGTCTCTCGGACTTTTTAAGGATAGCAGCCCATTAACAGCTACGAATCGAGATCGTGATAGGAAATGGAGATCGAGCAAAATTAGTCCTTTTGGCGTTAATTTTATAGCAGTTTTGAACAAGTAAGTCAAGAATTTAAGTGGTTTAAGGGCTTTAATACTTTAATAGTAGATCAAGTTTAGTCACAAACAATATAATTAGATTACATATTACAATTTTAAAGGTAGTATTTTATCTTCATGTTAATATCGCGTCGTTTAAGTACAATATTCCGTACGTATAGGTTATTGACCTACTCGTTCGAAGCGTCTTAATTTAACACGGAAATGCTAATGAAAATTTGCCGCTTACGGTTTTACATTTACTCACCGTCGGTACTCAGAGTTGCTTAACTTTACAGAAAGTTTGACATTTTAAACCGCATCTGAGAGTTCAACACACGAACACATACATCATACGTATGTATTATATAGTTTGCACGTTCACTTCGACATTTATACAAGTACCTATATTTTCAAGTTTCTGCGTCCGAGTCTCCAATAGGGCCGGTCCTACGGTATGTAGAGTATCCTGTAAGGGACCTGGCGTGTTGATTCAATAATAGTACGTAAAATATCATCACGCCTGTATATGCCAAAGAGGTAGGCAGGGTAATGTAGTATACTCCCATGTTTCACTAGTTACGTTTACGTACCGCTATGGACTAGGCGGGTGAGCCTATAGCCATATATCGGTCAATTATCCATACTCTGAGCCACTACTAGAAAATATAAGCTACAAACATCTAAGAGTGCTCGTTCAGTATTTGAAGCCCGGACCTCTGAGTCTCAAGACCTTCCGACCTATAATAATATATGTACAGTTAAGCTTACTCATTACAGATGCTCGAAAAATGGATCGTATGACTATAACGTGGTGTTCTATTTGAACGAAGAGCCGATAATATCAATATGCGCGGAAGGTGTTTGCTCTTGGCAGGAGTTCGAGGATAAATTGAAGCCATTTGCTAACACTACCATTGACTTTTGTGAGTTCCAATCCGAACCATACAAATAGGTTTCGTTATTCTTCAAAAGTTTAAATCATCCATTATGTTTGTCATCGTATAGTATTATTGAAGTATACGATATAAGAAATAAATTGATTCGAAATGACAATTTCTTTTTATTTTAGTGGAAGGAATATTTGAATTTGAAGCTGTTTCACAACATGACAATATTGTTTTGGTAACTATTGAACTTAAGTTTTTAAAAGGCTTTCGATACCAGTGCTAAGTGTTATTTTAATAGCTTACAAACTTGATCTATAGGTAGATGAACATCGCAATTTTTTAAGCAAGTTTATACATGTCCTTTTATAATAATAATATGTGTCTTGGGACATCTCCACACACTGCCGTCTTATCCCAAAGTAGGCGTCAAGAACTGATAAACACGGGAATTTTTTATATACACACCTACATATGAATATAAACTTAAATAAATTTTTATGAGTAGGTATATAAATATTTTGAAGAGGGTCAAGGTTGAAGGTATCAACAGTATTAAATTATTATTTCTTAGTTCAAGGCGTATTGAAACACAAAGTTTATACGTTCTAAGACAGGGCTTTACCACTTCACCGTACATTTACTAGCATGAGTGTTTGCTGTGATGATCACCCTAATATAACATTTGAAAACACAATAGTACAGATACACAGTTCGAATTGTTTACAAATAATAGTCAACATATTTCTGAAGCAGGTCTGCTGTCGCCAGCAATATCCGCCCACTTTATCCCACCATCCGTTCTCTCTTCTTCGTCACCGAGGAGGCTTCGCTTGCCTATTTTTAAAAGCTTCCGGTGTCGTCCTCGATAAATGTTCAGTTGCGTCCGGCACCAAACAAAGCTAGCGTTTGTTTCTTTTTTAAGTGTCATATTCCTGGAGTTCACTGTTACAACATTTTTAATTAATCCATCTTGCGTTTAGAACTATTTTAAAAACTATTTAGAATTTTCATATAATCTTTATTCTATCGTAAAATAATGAATGTTTGAGTAAATAGCTATGTGAAAAAAAGTAAAATATTTTACGACAACAAATTATGCATACCTACATTTGAGATTCAATTATTCTGCCAGCTACTAAAAGAAAAGCCGTAAAACTGCCATTAATCCAGTTCACTCGTGATGGCGAAGGTGTGTTATGGAGCCGACGTTCGCGACTTCGATTTTCGGATATTATTGAAATTTATTACTACCGTACGCGGATAAACCAAATATAACCGAAAACTTTAGATACTATCCGTTTTTTGTTAAGTACATAATTATAATGTAGGATGAGAAAATAATAACTAACCCTTTTTCTTATGTATCATTTTCATCCATTGCTGAACAAGACTTTTCAATAGCTAGCCACTGAACTCGATTACGAAATTTACGTATGAATTTTACTCGGACATTAGACCATATGCCGGAACAAGATAACCGATCGCCGTCGATTTCTTATCTGTTAAGCTTCATCACATGGTAAGTCGTGTGTAACAATTTGATGATCTTAATTTGTACAGGTGCAGCTGTAGTACATCTAACGTCTCCTAATATAGCCAGTAGATATTTATGCTTCCACTTGCTAATAAAATTGCAGATTCAAATGAGCTTTTTCTATAAATGTAACCTTTTGGTACCAAGACCATTTTTTACACCAACATCATTGATACAGTCGTTTAAGAGTTTATTTTCTAACAAGAATAACGATATTCGCTTATTAAGTGCCATTAAATTTATAGACATTTATGTACATAGTAATACATCAGTTCACACAAGATACACACATAGCGATATAAAGCGGAGACGACTAGAAAGTACAAGGTGAGCGCGCTTATTAACAACCATGTTCACATTGGTCTTTACATTGTGTATTAGGTCTAGAACGGATATAATAAATGTCAAAATATCTATGTAATTATAATTATAAGCACCTATATACAGAGATATTTATCATGATAAATTGATGTCAGCTTTGTTTTATAGATGATAGAATATGTTTATCTAATGTATTCTATTCACAATTGTGTTAATATTTACAATAATTGTACACGATAAGTTTACTTATAATATAACGCAACCTCGCACCAGTAATCCCCATAGAATGTTGGCACACGAGTGTAGCACACTCCTACTATTCTTTCCACTGTGTTCGTAAATACTTCGAGATTGCAGCTTAACTTTGGTTCATAGTTATTTCTGTATTTTTTGTATTTAACATCACCACTGATATGTGCATTGACCCTAGTTAATGATGTTCTGACTTCGGATTCAAGGCTTGACCTATTTTATCGGTCTTCTACATTTCGTAGAACTGCAGTAAAATATATATTAAAAATTGTAAGCGTATCACATGTAAATACATATAATATGTAATATGAGTATAATATAAAGAAGTTTTAAGTGCAATAAACAGTGTTTTATCAATTAATTACTAAATAGTCATTGGTGTCTGTGTAGTCCTGGAACATATGTACTTAAAGCTTATATGACGAAGTATCATGTCATGCACCAATTATTATTGGTGATATTTCACTGAAATATTTACGATAAGCGTACTACATTCATTTGCTAGTCTTCGGGGAAATACAGGCGTGAAGTTAAAAAACAACAGCAAAATTTTAATTAACTTTACAATCTACAAAATCGTAATGCGTCCTTAACAAATTATAAAGATATTTTGAAAATCACGTCTGTAATCTCCGAAGAGGTAGACAGAGGAATGTAGAACACTCCCACATTTCACCAGTTACTTTTGAGTCCCACGATAGAATAGGTAGTGAGCCTATTGCCATATACCGGGCACATATATATCCAGACTTCGAGCCACTACTAGAAAATCTAAATTAGGAAATTTAGTGCCCGACCCGGGAATCGAACCCAGGACCACCCGTTCGCCAGTCGCAGTTGCAACCAACACGACCATAACACGATATTAAAGCGTAAATGATCAATAAACATAGTTGCGAAAACAACTTAATTTGACGTTTTTCCTCAGCGGTACCGAAAAATATATATAATAAATGTCTCTGTTTCTTGTTATTATCTACAAGTTAATGATAATCGTATTTAAAGAACACCTTTTATTGGATTATTAAGTCCTTTTAAAAATGTTATCTCATTGGACCCTAATAAAGTTGGTGTATAGGTTTTTAATAACATTGTTAATGGTAAGATATCCTTAGCAGCAACTTTTAATTTATGACACTTTAAGGTTGGCAAATATGATAAGATAAATTAAATTTATATTTGTTCTAATGTCTCGCGTGTTATTTGCATCTAGCAGGTTATTTGAGCTGGTTACTAAGAAAATGAAAGCACTGATCGCATTCAAATTAGGTCTAATTTTGAAGACAGCGTTGAGAATTGCCAATCTTGAATCTATCTGATATAGCTACATTGTTGTCATTTAACAAATTTTTTAGAATATGTTGCTAGTGTCTGCCGATCATAGTATCGCCGCAGCCACAAGCTCCGCTGTTCCAGCCCAAAATTCGTGTTCGATTAGGTAATCGATCAATTTAACAGGTGTGAACAAACATTTTTTCGAGGCATATGTATTTGTTTTTATTTGTATACATATATCATAATATACTCGTATGGCACAGTGTGCCCATTAATATTGAAATATGTAGTGAATTTGTGATCGTGCAAGCGGAGTACTAGATGATTTTTGTCGAAATATTATTTTATTTTCAAGAGAGTGAGCAGAGAAACAATGGATATCTTTCTACTGACATTTCGAATCCTATTTTGACAAATTAAAATAAAAAATAACGGGGAAAACAGAACCTTAAAAAGGAACAGCGTAGTAGGTATTATCCCACACAGACGTGTTTTTATACGTATATTAATTAAAGCAATATTTAGTACGATCATTTTAAAATAAAGAAATTTTCACACAAATCCTTTTATTGTTTGGTTATTGAAAAGATAATAATAACATTAAGCTATCAGTAATTCAATTAATATCACATAAAACTACTTGTTAAATAGAAATTTTGGGGAAACATACCGCACGAGGACAAAAATCTTGGCGCTAGTGCAAGCTGTGCCGGATAAATACGATTTTGATCACCCCGACCAACTTCAAGTAGGCAAACAACAAGTCAGAGTATTATCTAAAAACTAAATTAAAGCGAAAGAATTGAGATGAGAGATATTAAACTCCCCCCAGATAAATGAGAAAAATATTGTGGTGTCTGCAGTAAAAATATTATTTAATATTAAATAAAGTTTTTAAATGTTGTCCATCCTTATGAAATAATAAAAGTGAGCTTTACATTATAAACATATGAACGAACTATCTATGTACAATAAACCTTTTTGCACAGTCGCAATAAACAATTTTGCACAGTCGCACTAAAAGAAATATACGCTTTGAAGGTCGGTAAAGATCAAGCTGAGGACGAATAAAATGAGACATTTTTTATTGCGCCCAATAATATACAAGGACCGCCATATGTTTATACATATGTAGATACAAATAATAGAGGTTATTGTATTGAGTGACTTATTAGTCATTTCGAGAATCAAAAACGAAAACCAGATCGTGCCATATAAATTTTTTATAGAATTCATCTTTATTATTCATGCTTTCAAACGTGTTGACATTTGATCAAAATAGCACGTTTACATCATATGATTTCACAATGTGTTCAAACGGTCTAAAGAACTAATAACGTTTGGAAAGCATAGCCCTTTTCTGAATTTGGTGGTTGCCGTGGACGTATACAAAGGCATTTAAAAACAAACCGATCCTGAACAGATTTATGTGATTTTATTTTTAATTGTCCCCTGGCAATTCACCCGAGACCCCTTGCATTGTAGACGTCTACGAAGGCCGTTTTAAACAGATAGCCATATCTGATACTCAGTACGAAATCTGTATGGTAAAAAACTGTATTAAAAATGACCCATGTTATATATTATATAGTAATAAATTTATTGTATGATGAGTTATGGATATCAAGCAAAGATCAGTAATTCATTCGGTCCTACAATATCTAAATGTAATGGACTATATGTCTAAAAAACGTAACTTCAAGCCTGTAATTCCCGAACAAGTAGGCAGATAAATGTAGAACACTTCCAAATTTCAACGATACATCTACTGGTGAATCGTGGAACGTTTTTACGTCGTTACGTTTATGTCCCAGTACGGAATAGGTGGTGAGCCTATTGCCATACAGCGGGCGCCTATCCAGACTCCGAGCTACTACTGGAAAATCTAAATTAGAAAATTTAGTAGGGCCCGACCCGGGAATCGAACCCACGACCTCCCGTTCGGCAGTCGCACTTGCAACCAACACGACCAACGAGGCAGTCAACAGGTGAAAGTTTTCAAAGAAAAATTATTTTCTATGGTGTGTGAAGTCTGCCAACCCGCACCTGACCAGAATGATAGGACTATGGTCTTAACCCTCTTACCCTGAGAGGAGACCCGTGTTCCAACAGTGGAATAATAATAGGATCGAAAAAAAAATGTATGTATTATTATGGATATTTAATTTATTAATGGATTAAGTATTATTATGGATTATTACTATTATTATGGATAGAGATGGGTCTATAGCCGTTTCCTGCTGATTACGGGCCGCCACGTAGATGAGGAAAAGCAGAAGCACTCTCCAATGCACACTGTATCCCAGTGCGAATCGTCATAGAGATTTCCTTTGACGTCTGATGAAACAGATTACGTAATAAATTAGAAGAAAATTTACATTGCTTTTAATGTACATAATAAATTTGCGTGTACGTTCGAAGTTTCCCTATAAAACTTTCGCCGTCCAAAAATTATGTTTCAATTTATACTTTACTGACCTACTTTCATAGTACTTAAAACGGGAGGCGTGTTGTAGGGAATTGTAATTCAAGTCCTATATTGTCCTTGTAGGGGAAAAACTGAACTAAATTTATTCGCTATATCGCTTTTTTTGCATTTGCTTATAACCCAATCCCCGCCGGATTATTTGGTTATAAGGCTTTTCGATATCTCAATTCATCACAAAAATATTCATGTTTATTGCTCTTGAACTTTAATATGACAGGCCTTTATTTTATATCAAATGGCCAAGAGAAAATAAATAACATAAAAAATTATAGGGTTTTTGTCATGAGAGTGAATTGTAATTAATAGAATAAAAAAGAAATTACATAAATCGCCTTGTGTAGTTATATGAAGTAATTACATTACAACGTCGCTATAACTATTTTAGACGAAATAATTAAGCCTGAAATTGTTATGATCCTCCATTGACCTTAACACATAATAAATATTCAACTGACTCGTAGTTCTACATTTGATGTTCTTAAAGTAAATATTATTTTAATAATCATTACAGCGAATTATTATAGAGTCTAAATGTACCCGGTTTACCGTCTGTCTTTTTGTCATTGCCTGTCTGTTACCGGAATTCACGAAAACCAGAATAAAAGGAAATTTTCTTTTTCTTTTTAGTCTACAGAGTGGAGTAACACCTTGAATTATATTTATCTCGTTGAATTACTAGAAAAAATCTCAAAAATGTAATATACCTCAACGCAGTTACTTAAAAATGACAAAACGTATTTAAATTTTACTGTACTTTTAAAAGAATTTAACATATCAATATTTCAAAATGCAAAATAGTATAACTCCAATACTCCGTGTCGTGGCAATATTTTTAGGTGATAAAATTATACATTTTATATTTATCACTAACCTACAATAGATGGCGCCAGTAGTAGTTTAAAATAAAAGTAAAATATGATAAAACTTTTGTATGACTATATGTGTGAGTACTTTGGGCCTGAGCGTCAGTTGCAGTTACAAAAGACATATAGGTACATATATACATAGTTTTATATGTAGAAGAACCATATTATGTTGTAGTACAACCTTACAAGGAAACTCCGGGAAGAATTTTTGGTGCAATGGGTTTGTCGTACCAACCCTCCCACTGACAGATAAAGGATTGATGAATTTATTTAAGTGCTGCATTTTACGTGCAATTAATTTTTTAATAAATGCTTTAGATTACAAGACCATAAGACTTTAAGGACCATAATAATAACATCTCTCGTCAACTTCATATCTAGAAAGAACCCGCGCTATGGTTTCCATACATCAGTTAAAGTGTATTCATATAAACACGGTTATGCAAACAACATTTACTTAGTAGAACCAATACTTGTGTTCATTATATGAATATTTATCGTAGATGGGAATCGAACTCACTACTCCGGACTAAGTAAGCAGGTCTACTTATCAATAAT
>DWDW01001317.1:0-11877 GCA_018245635.1 Mimoniades versicolor eupheme
GACGTAAACGTAACTGGTGAAACGTGAGAGTGTTCTACATTCCTCTGCCTACCTCTTCGGGGATGACAGGCGTGATGATATGTTATTGTTATAATTTCCTGGTAAGAACACTTTCATTGGTTATCTCTATGACCTTTTATGTCGTGCTGTTGTTACACAACGCAAATATGTCACTGAGGCGTGCGTTATATAAATTAAATGGAACTCGGGCGCCATCACATTCCATTGGCGAGTGTAATCTATCGCAATAATCGTCGGACGCGGAGACGGCGAAAGCGAGGCCGGTTTTAAATAATTTTCGCGAGGATATTGTTCAAAGCACGATACCGGCGTATTGTCAGCGAGCGGCACAGTATTGTGTAAAAACTGTGACAGGGTTGTCGCGTTTTATTTTCTTTTTAATAGGCTTTTTTAATATTCGTGACAAGTATTACAAGTTAATGGCTGTAATATTCATGGAACTAAATGTTTTATTTGCTTTCAAGTTGAATGCATATAATTCTGTAAAAGATAAGTTACTTAAAACATTCTACATATGAATTAAATGAAGTACTGAGAATAGTATTAAAATTGTTAGCGCCAATTTTTAGCAGCCCTAAAGGCGTAACATTATCTTATATTATAGTACGCGGTTCGATCTTTTATGAATTTTGTGATATTATTATATAAAACTACATTCGTGTTGTGCGGATACAATCGAAGGGAACCCGCTTACTTTCGTCGCCTATTCACTTGAGTGAGTTTTTTGAAATGGTCTTGCACCCGTCCACTATCGGTTGCCTTGTAGTTGTAACTACATATTTATGCTCTCGTAGCTGTAACTACATATACCATCATTGAAATAATCAAATTAAGTATAATTAATAAAAGTTTATAAAAAGTTTGAGACTGATTTATATACATGTATGAAATAAGTTAACTGCCTATCTAAGAACTTAACAAAAGCAACCCTTTTTGAATAGGATTTGATAATATTCCTCTCTATTAAAAATAGAGTAGGTACTAGAGCTGAACACATCTTTTAAGTTTTTCAATATGCTGTGATAATCACGTGTAATGTTACTGTCTGCTTTTGAGCAATTAATAGCACTTAAAAAAATTTCTAAATATAAAAGGAATTGCAATGTTCTGGAGAAAACAGAGGATCATCGGCTTTTTATATTTATATATTTATAGAAGAATTTGCGTATAATAGGGAGATTGTTTGTTTGAATTGAATTGATATACGTTGATATATCCATTGTAATACAGTGATATATTCAATATATATTCATTGTATTTATATCAATATGTTGTTTGTAAAAACCCTTTCATTTCACGACACATAAAGAAGACACTTAATCAATCGCTACAGTTGTTTATTTAGTAACAATAAAACTATTTGAACTGCAACACGTCCGTTTCGGAGGTCGATGTGTCAACGGTAAATGTATGCGAAATGAAACGGGTCGAATAGCTGTCGTATTGAAAACTGAACGTACAGTGTACACATACAGAGCGCCAGCTCGAGCTCCAGTTATGAATTATCAATCAAACAAGGGACTCATTGTCTTGATTGATATGAGAGATCAATCATTCACCGAGTCGCCGTTAGCTATTTTCCGGTCTGAAAGTGAAATTTAGCGAGCCGAGGTTCCACTTCGTTCGACCGCACCTCGCGTGCTAATTGTTCCCTCTCGTACAGTGTTGAATTGTGTGTGTGCATTGTTGATTCGTCTGCCGCTTTGTGTGTGTGTGAATAATTTTGTGTCGGTGCGCGTATTGCATCCTTTTTGCAGTTGCACGTAGCGTTGCAAGCTTCGCGGTTCGCGGATTCGTAATGGCAACACGAGCTTTTGATGTTGATGATTATCGCTGGATCATATCATTTTAATAAAACAAAAACCTTCAATCAAATTGCGAAGTGGATTGTCATATTAAAGTATCTGCTATCTGAAACGAGGTGCTTTCATGAACTAAATTGTGTAATAATTATATGTATATTCTTCGTTGTTTATTAACTATTTCATTTTCACATTATGAATTAATGTTGTTGAAATTATTTTCCCACTGTTTATATGTATGTATATATCAAGTAAAGAAAACTATAAGTTTGCCATAAGACATGCTTATTCTGAAAGATATCCATTTAATATTAGCCTGTAACATGTACAATAACCAGTGCTCGACGTAATGTGGCGTCCATTTCACCGCGCCAGTACCGTAGGTCGCCGGCGGCAGTCAGGTTGTTGATTCACAGCGTACTATCGCTGGCTGTTTAGAATATATCATTACGAGATCGCCTTTTAGTTAATGATATATCATTTTCTTTCCATTTGTAAGTACACCGCGCAAATGTGTCAGGCTGCCTTCTTTATCATTGATTTTTTGTGAATCGGCTTTAATCGAAGCCACTTCGATGACGTCTCGGACACCTGTGTCGTGTGTTTTTGCTTTGTTTGCTGTTGATTAGTTGGTTTCCATAATGCACAAATTGGCGTTTCTATATGTCTATGCATAGTTAGAATAAAGTTAGTTAGAATACACAATCAATTGCATTAATTGTATTAGCTTCGTAATCGTTTTAAAATGTTTTCATAGTTAAATTAATGAGAAACGTGTAATTTTAGTCAACAGAAATTTGAAGACAGATTTCTTCAACTGAACTGTTCCAATTTTAATGGTTGACTGAAATGGCTTTATTGAACACTTTATCTTATTAACTATATAATATTATCTAGTTTTATTTTTAAGGCCAAACATGGTGTCTCTATTGGACTTGCTGTTAACGGGTAATGAGAAAGCGTGTTTTTTTCCCTATCAAAACGAATTATATCAAAATCCCGTTTGACTCATTAATGTTATCTAAATTTTAACTCGTTCCTCTAATCCAATATCGGCCACATTCTACCAATGTAGATAAAGCGTCGTATCCAAGTCGATACACCGTGGAACAATCGCATAGAATTATTAAGATCGGCGTAAGTGGCACAACCAGGCGGGTCTATCTATTTGGATTCGGTTCGCAATTTAGTTTCGTTTGTTGCACGCCGATGATCATTGTGCGTTGTTTTTATTTCCTCATATTGTGTCATGTATGCTCAATAGTTCATTCCCATTCATATTCTCCATAGTGTAATTGGCTTGACTTAGCTCCGAGCTATGCCACTTGTGTTGCTCGCGAATCTTTCTCCAGCATTGTGGTTTATTCTCACGTGAACTGTTGAAGGTACGGTTAAATGTCAACTCGTCTCTTTAAGAATTTCGCATCGCTCCAAAGCCTATTACCATCTAATTAGTAAATGTGACCGAGGTGCGAATGCTTCGATGTCTTGTTATTTACTTTCACTTTTTATTTCAGTCTTTCTTTCCATTTTCTCGCGTTTTATATAGGTTTGTCACTAATATCTATTTTTTTTACTTTTTGTTACTCTGTCTCTCTTTCGCCTCTTTGTTTGACCCGACTGAACATTTGTAAATAATTTAAATAGTCGAGCGCTTAAATGTAAAACAATGTACATATAAGCAATAAATAGTTCGGGCTGAGTTACTAGGTACGTTCTTAGTGCAAGAGACCGAATAGTTTCTGTGTTTCCCACGAATTCGAGATAAATAGCCCGGTAATCGTGCTATTAATTTAACCTTTTGTTTGTTTGTTCGTTCACGTTACTATGACTAAGGCATTACTAACCCGCATCGGCTATCTGACCGCCCGGCTACCGCTGTCGTAATATTTTGCTGACACGAATTTTCTCACGACATGCGCTCTATTCAATCGAATAGATACGTTACACAGCAAATTTAACGCTACTTCGATTGTTCACAGATGTTTTTGGATTTTAGTTGTTGTATCAGTTTCATTTGTTTGCAATAGGTATATGTATTTTTTTTATATTTTTTTTACATTCCTCTGCCTATCTCTTAGGGGATTACAGAAGATATATTTTTTTTTCGAGATTTTAAAGTAACTCCTCCATGGCATCTTAATTATAAATGAATATATTCAATACTTTAAACTGTTGGATGGTTTCTATCTTAGTCATCGTCATTACAATCATCATCAACGCTTTTACCGTTCCGTTGTTGGTCATAGTCTATCACGTGGGCTAAATGTGGTTTATATGTATTTTTGAGCATGGCACCTTATGTGTGGCTTCAACCTTTTTTGTTCTCAGAGACGACTCGTGTCCAAAATCCAATTATTAAAGACATTCATGATAATAATTCTGAAGTCTGAACTGAAAGCAAATACTGAACTAAAAGTAAATATGCCTTCGGAAACTATTGTAATATTCTTTAGATGTTGATATGGAGATATAAAAATAATAATTATAAAGAGGCCGAGTAATGAAATTAGAAATTCTTAGATCAGACCACCCATTATTAATACAGAAAGTAACATAACATGGGAAGGACTTATGCACGTGTATATATTAAACTCTCACTTAGTGATATCCGTTTGCCTTCGTCCATAGCGATATACAAATAAATCATTACAAGCTAATCCGAGTAGTGAATAAACGTAATTTATTACTTCGAATACATTCACTTACTAACAAGTCATGAGAATAATCTGGTATTCATTTTACATATGACTTGCAGGAGTCTGCAGTTTCTCTCGATACGTTTTCTTCAAAATATCTGTGTATGTACATATGTACCTACAGTAAGTTACAATCATCAGCAAACGCAAGAGAATCAGCTTCAGTATCAACATCGACATTATCACAAGCATTAGCAACATCATAATTGTCATTAAAATTATCATCATTGTCATTAACATTATCATTATTAGCACCAAAAACATTGTCCCTAGTATCATCAGCATCATCTTCATCATGTTCGTCGTTGTCGTTACGTTGGCCATCATCATCAACCCTTTTTATGGTTCCACTGTTGTACGCGGGTGTCTTTTTCAGTATGAGAAATACGAGTATTAGATCTAAAGACAATTGTTATGAATTGGTTATCTCGAATTTACTCAAGTTTAGTAAAAATACAGTTTGATCTTAGCCAAAAGGCTAATATAGTGAAACGTGGGAGTGTATTACACTCCTCTGCCTACCTCGACGGGGATTACAGGCGTGATATTACGAATAATAAAAATAATCTGATCGACAAGACGCTTTCATTGGTATTTTGTACTATGTATGTGTGTCAATTTGAATGAATTATATTTGGTAATACGTAAGGCGTGATTCTAAATAGTATGTATTTAGCAGTACCTACGGGTATTAGATTCTCGAATCGCAAACCAAATTTTTAGTATACATACGAAATGTACGAGGGAATAATATATTGAAGCTATTTCATTAAAAAATATTGTATTAAGGTATGTTGTAAGACGTACGCGTAGACGGAAAACGGGAATTTATACGTTTTATTCCCATAAGGAATTGTTAAACAGTACGTTAGTTCTGTTCTCCTTTTTTATGGGAAGTACCCCACTCGAGGAATTCGAAATGGACTCGGACACGCGTTACAACGAAGGTTTATTACGCAGTAGGATATACAGAATTTTTTATGATTGTCTAGTACTAAAAGGAAGAAGAACGTTAGAAGGTATTTCGTTGCTTAGATCTGTTTTATTGCAAACAGTAAAGTTGAGTTACTGATGTTTCGTAACTATATGAGTTTAGAATTAAATAGAGTCAAAATAACTACTACCTCGTTGGCCGAGTGGTTGCGAGCGTGACTGCTGATTGAGGGGTCCTGGGTTCAAATGCCGAGTCGGATACTAATAGGTTTTTTTTCTAACTAGGTTTTCTAGCTTAAATGCCTAGTAATGTCTCGGAGTCCTGGATTCGTGTCCGGTGTATGGCAATAGGCTCACCACCTATTCCATAATCGTAACTGATGAATCGTGGGAGTGGAGTACTCCTCCACTACTCCGTCTACCTTTCCGGTGGTTATAGGCGTGATGTTACGTTACAACAGATACTGTTTTATTTCTAACTGTTTACGTAAATGTTAGTAATGAATGTGTTAGGAAGACAGCGCGGCAGACGTAACTATGTCAAAGGTAACAAGAGTCGCCACTGGAGCGGTCCGACGTGTCTCTCTCTGCCACTTTCGCTTTTGTTAGGGCTAACGTCTGCTCTGTTTTATTATATTTAATTTTACATATTTATTGATACGTTTGATAGTTTCGTTTAGATGTAATAGATGTGAAGGAAAATAGTGTAAGGCGTACCTTTGAGTTTTCAAATTCCAGAATCATATTACAAACATGTTACAAGAATTATGAGTTAAATTATCTGGTTGATCTATAACGTTTGCAGATTTTTTGTGTTATATTTGTTAAAAAATTACAAAAGCATGTTTCCGAAAATCAGTATGTATCGTATATTCTACTACGTACCAGTATTATCTTATATGTAACTATATAACTATATCTACTTATACATAATCAGAATAGCCGCCAACCAAGCCTTTGAACAGACTTCAAACAAGGAAGTTTTGAACATTGCGTGTATTCCATAATTAGCGTTGTGGATCTCTCGTGAGCTGGAACAAATTTACCTTATGTACGTTTGTGCCCACTGCCGTGACCACTGATATGTAAAAAAATATATATTTTTCTCGTATTAAAATATTTTACGATTATGATTTTTTTTAATTTGACTGTATAAAATTGCTTCTGAAGCAAGGAAACGGTAGTAAAAGCTGTAGTTTGTGGTGCGGAAGTCGACCGCGGTTTCAAGCTCTTCATAAATAAAATACATTTTAACGTACCTTTTAGAACGAATTGTCACATAGTAGGGTAATATATAAGATGTGAATAAAAGATGCCTCTTTTGATTGTGCAATATTTTCATTAAAAAGTTAATACCTGCCAGGCTTAAAAATAGACTGGTATAAAAGACAGGAGTATAATCCATTATACTAGATCGTGTTAACACCCTGGATTCTTCAACTTCTTCATCAGAAACGAGGAGAAAAAGAAGAAATAGAAGTCGAAATCGGCGTGAGTGTATGAAGAAAGTGACGGATAAGTACGAAAGGTCTGTGAGGATAAATTATATGGCTCTCGATTCTCTCCCCCCACCACTGCCAGCTATATGATTCATGGTATTATATATCTTTCTATAGTATGTAAAACTCTGAAATTCCCGGAAATTTATTCCCATAGATATGCCAAATATAATTCTTCAACATACTTTTCATAACGCCACAGCCCTGCTACTCGTACTCGTATCAATGTTCCGATTTCGTATTACTAATACGATATTTACGCTCACTGCATAGAGTATACTAGTACTTGTGTACATGACTATATATGTACTCGTGTACATATATATTTCTGTATATATACGTTTCTATAATTAGTCTTTAAACCGACAAATTTTTACGTTCTCGTTAATGGTTAACACGAAAAGTTTTATGGTTTTCCATCACTTTTACGATAATAGCACTTCGATTTATGACAATGTGGCGCAGATGAAAGTCGTGCACGGCTAGTGGTGTGGGTTAAAAGTGATTCGGTGGTTAAAAGGTTTGACGAAATTGGAAACAATAAACTAATGTTTTTCATGTTTGTCATCCATGCTTAGATACTCACTTATATTGTTATTTACGATTAGTGTCCTAGAAAGGTACTGCAATGATATGGAATGAAAAAAATAGTAATTTTGTTATCCTTCTACTTCCAACCGTTTTGTTTTCTCATTCTTGCCAAATTCATTGCGAGGTGCCAATTGACGCTATTCTTATAAATTATAAATGTTCAATCTATATTCGGCATTTTCTTCATAAACGCACGTCTGCATTCCTTTCTGTAGTTCACTAATAATTACGTGTTATTTATTTACATGTATGTATAAGTGGACGTTTAGTTTTAGTAAATTTTTACTAACCATATTTCCTGTTCCAACCGATAACCAGTTACTACGCACATATTAACGTGCGATGAATCAATATCTTCGAAGAAAACCTTGATAAATATTTTAAGTGTATATATATTGTAGGTACTGCGTAAGGAAATATATGACTTTAATTATCCATATGGTTGGTAACTATTCACATAAATAATTACATTTTCGTTTCGGAAACTTTATTTAATTGGTAATTGGTTGATATGTTACTATGTTTACGAGTATATCTGGATTTGAAAATATTGGTATTTGTAAAGTACTATGGTAATTTTAGGGAACCCCGTATCGAGGATGCTGAAATCTTAAAGACCATACCAGTGCCACTGTTCTAGAATAGTCTGTAGAATTAATTGAAAATATCCAACGCTTTTATTTGAAGCAGTGCTGTTTGGAGATCGCATGTAGTGTTTTACTATATTATAAAAATGTTTGCCTAATATTTATACAAACTTAAATGTATCAAGATATTATTATTATTACTTCTGATTTATTTCATATATTACGTACTCGTATGGTAAAACGCATAATGAAACAATTACAGTACCTATACCAAGCGTTAATATATTACGTCCAGAGATTTGTAGGAAGTCGGGTGATTGCGAGTAAAATTATTCCATCACTTTCCCTAGCGTTAATTAAGATTCAATTGAAACGAACGTAGAATTCTTAATTGATTTGTGGACCGTCTCGATAGTTAAAAGTACTTAATATGTTTGATGTTGACCGTACAATTTCCTAGTTTCTAATGTTGATAGTACCTTATAGTAATTATGTTACTATTACTACTTTTATGATATCACGCCATGTCCCTTACGAGGTAGACAGAGCATCGCGTGCTAAATACTCTATCCATCCAGAACCGATGTTCTTTGGCCACATTTAACAATACAACAACTGGTAGTTCTAGTAGTATCACACTACATACATTAATAGTGTTTTTAAAACATTCAAACACACAAAAGATTCTTTATTTTTTTATTTTATAATGAAAATATTCACTTGAAATAATTTCTATAGTCGTGTCAGCTAGTTAAAGATAAAATTTACCGAAAGTCTTTTGTTTTGGGGCTGGGTTTTTTTTAAATACCGAAATATATATATATAATATATGTATATAAGAAAGCCTTCTTTTACAGCAACTGGTGTGACTAAAAATTGACTTTTCCTTCCCTCTAAAGCGTTTCTAATGCCACCATCAACAACGGTGCCGCAGTAATATCGTACATGTTGTGTACACAATACGCAGTGCGTACATTTTCCAGTGAACCCGATCATTACACAGTCGCTGATCGACGGTACGATCACACCCGGGTCCCGCCCGTACCGCCCGTACGGCGGTAGGTACGAGTACTATCGCTGAGGATTCTTTGAAAGGCACGCCTCTTGGCACAGGAAGTAGCGCGATAAGCACCTGTCGTGCCATGTGAGCTCTTCGGCACTTATCGTGGGTTGCATGTGGGTGTGTGTGTGTGTGTGTGTGTGTGTGTGTGTGTGTTTATTTTGTATTACAGACCAAAACTGTTTTCTCTACAAAAAATGTATACTTGTAGTGTAATATATAATATAATTATGCACCTCACATACTCGTGTTTCATATATTTATACATACATACCTATGTTTATTGTAGGTTCTATTATATATTAAACATGATTCAAAGAGTGTATAATAATAGAGAATGCAATGCTTTGATGTTATACTTTGATATTAAACACATACCTACCTTCGTTTAGTTTATGTATTACACTATGTTTAAATACACAACTATTGTATAATAATATTAGAGGAGTTACTCATTCAAATTAATGTCACGTATCTTACCTATACTATTGTTCTGCAATTTCTACGAATTTTTTAATGACTATATTTGTCAAATTGCATTCTAATTACAAACGCCCTTTCAAATGCTCCACATTTAATCGTGAATATGTTTTAATTCACCGATTTCACTGACAAAATTGGTAGGTACCTATTTGATTTGCCGGCTTTCTTTGAACGTAACGAGGTAGGGAGATGTCGTATATCAAACTAGTGACTATTCGAATTAGGTAGTAGGAATTATAATTACGTCATAACTTTTGTCAATTTTGAGTCTAGTTTTGTGCCGGGTGTGTGGCAATAGCCTTAGACCCCATTGCACGTGTCATTTAAGATAATGAGTGAATCGTGGAAGCAACACACTCCTCTGGGTAAATACAAGAGTGATTTTTGTTGTTATATCATATGAATGATAACGTTTTCAAACCTTGTTAAAACGACACTTTTTATTTCTAATTATTTTGTAATATTGTAATATTTTACTTGGGAGTCACTTAAATTTACAAGCGAACGGTATAACGTTGTACTACACACATACGTAAGTACGATGTAAGTATCATGTGTATACATGTAAATATATGTACATTGTATTACGAAATCACAAATTAGAATTTTTGATATTGTATTTCATCACGAGGGTGCGAAGTTTTTGTTCATCGAACCGCAAATTTTATTTATAACACAGTAAGAATTAGCCTAGCTCGTTGGTCGTGTTGGCTGCAAGTGCGACTGCTGATCGAGAGGACCTGGGTTTGAGTCTCGGGTCGGACTCTACTAAATTTTTGTGTGCCCTGAGTGTGGCAATAGGCTCACCACCTACTCCATAGTGGGCCGTAAACGTAACTGGTGAAACGTGGGAATGTTCAACATTCCTCTGCCTACCTCTACGGGGATTACAGGCGTGAGGTTACGTAAAAATTTGTACAGTTTTAGGAACACAGCTGATGTAAGTTACAATATAGCTACATTGTCGTTCATTCGCCGAATGATTGACCGCCACGATATGTCTCTCGTCGCTCACCGCGCACAGTGTGACAGATCGCTAGTGTATGCTTCACTTGTTTTTTTTTCTACTGCGTAGGTTTGCACTGCTTGTCGCTGTGATCACACGATAGCAACGCGCTAATAGCCAATCGATAAATTCATTAGAGTGTTGGTTGTCATAGCAACCGGTCCGATACCGCATGTGGGTATCGATGTATACCTTTCAATCTTAATTTGTCGCTTTCGTTGTTGTTCTTTGATTTGTCCCTTAACTTCTTTCTTACTATTATGTTTAATATATTAAATGAGAAATTGTTTTGGTGTCACATACGTTATTAGACTTTTGTTATTGAGGACGTTATAATATTTAGTTTAGGAAAGTGTTTAATATAACCGAGAGGAATTGAAATTGTTGAACGCAGGAGACCAAAAAACCAAGGTGGAATTCGATTTCGGATTCCGAGTAGGAGACACAGTGGACAGTGAGACTAACAGTGGGCATCCAAAGAGTAATCGATTAATGAATTAAGGTCATAAGGTTAATATAGCCATCCAAAATACAACGCCTTCCAAATATACGTAACTACATACATATGATCAAAAATGTATAACCATTCCTTACTCTAAAATCTCTCAGCTTTGGTTTTACTTCATACTGTAAATCATACTGTATAGGTATTGATATTTATTATTAATATAGATGCGCTATTTTTTTACAAACGAATCAATGTTTAGTGAACTTACTTAAAAATGTAATGTTCATATGAAATTTTAATTTCACCATTTCTCTATACATGTATAAGTTATAAGTTCTTTTTAAGTGGGAACTTATTAATTTCTCAGTGACATGGGTACATGTTAGAGGCAATACGTGTTTGTTAGATTTCTATTAACTTTTTACGGACATCTATGGCACCGCCACATGTGTAAACTCATTACTAGAGCACTCGGCCATCGTGGCGCTACCGCCTGTATCTACGTTTTGTGTACCCTCTGAATTATGTTTGGTTTTGTTCATAAGTGTTGTTTTATAGCCGTATCCTTTTACGTCTCGATTGCTTTTAATCAAGTGAGACATTCAACAAAACTGTTTTGACATTGAATAGGTTAGTAAGCAACAGATATGTCAGAAAACTTATTTAATTTATGGTCTGTAATATTAATAAAAAATCTGAAAAGGATAAAAAATATGAATGACATATTGGTTGATTAATATTTTAGGCA
>DWDW01001318.1:0-11873 GCA_018245635.1 Mimoniades versicolor eupheme
TTCCATCGTGGGACTTAAAAGTAACTGGTGAAACGTGGGAATGTTCTACATTCCTCTGCCTACCTCTTCGGGGATTGGTGTCCGAATTTGTGTCCGGTATACGGCTAGAGGCGCTTATTAGCACGACGTGTAACCCGGTGAATCTGGTCCTTTCTGCCTTCCCGTTCGGGGAAACACTCTCGTGATATTGTGTTATATGTTGTTATTAAACAGCGTGCGAAATGCTAAGTTAATCTAGTTTCAGTGAAGTTACCTTTATCAGTGTTATCGGCGTGTTATCAGTCATCGGGCCACCGATAACATTGTAAACACTAAGCGCAATGCATTTCTCAACATGTGTTGCGTTCCACTGCTTTTCGGAGATTACAGAACAAATACTTAGATGAATTCTTAAACTCTTTACTTCTATATGTTTATGTATTGTATGTACGGTTTGTTATTTATTCTTTATAAATAATATCGTTGTACATATAGGTACCTATACATAAGGTCCATATTACATTTACAAAGGTACATAAAGGTCCATATTATATTTACTTTTGTACATATTTTTCAATAATAAATCACTTTCTCACGGACAATATATCCATAATATAATATATGTGTAGATATGGAATATAATCGATGCGTGCCGTTGGACTGGATTCGACTTGTAATGTTTGTGTATGTATTTAGGTCCTAATTTAGGGCGTCTTGTATGTTTTTATTCAAACATATTAGTACAGTATCCGTCATAACCAAAATCTGTAAATATTTCGTCAAATATTTTATTCATTTTGATCCCCGTTATCTATGTATTTCCAAACGTGTTTTGAATTGTGTGAAAACCTTTAATATCTCATAACTATGTTCTGTGTGTATTTTTTTCGTACTTATGTTCAAATAACGCTGCTTGCTGATATAAAAATATATTTACATGAGCGCGAGTATTTGTTCTCTATCTAGATGTAAAATACTTTATACAAGACTATATACGCATGTATATAGAAATGTATACGTTGTATGTACGTACGTATGTACATACATATTTATATTTAATTTATTAAATGTATGCTTAATATTGTGAATGCTCTGTTTGTTCTGGAAGCAGATCTTCATCGCTTGCAAGTTGTCTCAATTTATTATTATCTCTGCAAGGATCAAAGGGGTTTTGTTCTGTAATCTAAGTGATCTTGTATTTAAATCAAAAGGCATCATGTTTTCTAGTCAATTGACGGTAATGTTACCGTTTCTGCCCACATTGCGAGTGCGAATTGGCTCGCCGCCATTGCACGTACGCGACTCTGAATGTTCACAATGTTTTTGTATTTTAACGTAAAAAAAAACAAAACTTTTCACCAATTTTAACTTCTTTTTTCACTCTTCAAAACTTTTCACCGATTTTAACATTGTTCTTCACACTCTTCACTCAAAGGTCTAAGTAATTATCATATATAATATACATATGCCGGAAATTATTCTTTCTATGTTTGATATTATGTTAGCTCGGATTTCGGTTCTATTCAAATGCATACTGTATTGTGGGAATATTCTAGTACGTACAATGCAAAATGCATGTGTTTACTGACGTCATGTCTGGTCTAAACCTGAAAAATGTTTGCATACTTTTGGAACTCTTTGAATTAAAGAAAATTTTCTTTATATTCTCCATTATCTTATCGAACAAATCTTTGTCCAATATTTTTCTTTGACATGTAACCCAACTTAACGGATTCTTTAACTGACTTCGTGTAATGAAACGTTTTTTATATTTATCGAGATATTTACTATCTATTCTAATAGAATACTCTTCATTTAACAAGATGGCTGCCATCTAGATATAAAGAAAGACGTTCTCATAAAGCAGAGACAATTTTAGATAGTTCTTAGACATTAGATCTTTTGGGTGCATAGAGGATGCACAGAGTAAAGATTTATTAACAGACAACGTAAAAATGAATCTTCATTGATAATTACAGAACCAGCAGCCGCTCCTCGACGTGGTTCGGGAGCGGGCTCGAGAGTTGTGCACGGGAGCTGATGCGGCGAGCGGCGAGCGCGTCGAGCAGCGCACCAGGGAGCTTGCCGACCGATGGAACGTGGCTTGCGAAGGTAACTCACCATACATATCAGCTATTCATTGGCTACAAACGCATATTAAGCCTTCTATAAAAGGCGTATTTAGGCGGAGTTAAGTTCAAACTATGTCATACCAGCCAAAAACGACTTAGAAAGTTCACAAAGCAAATCTTAACCGAAGATTTATTTAACAGGCCTGGCTAAACGAGCCGCGATTGCGGACGGTCAGCTGAACCGCTGGAACCTGCTCCTCGATACGCAGAGATCACTCGGTTCGGCGATCACCGCGGCTTCTGATAGACTGCGCCAGCTGGATGCCAGCCCAAGCACGCGTCGCCGGGCACTCGACACCAGGCATGCTTTACAGGTGAGGGTTTCTTTTGTAGTTATAAAAACCTCAATTACTAGCATAAGATTTTGTTGAAGTTTAACTAGATCTCATATAAACAAGGGACGTTTTACATGTTGAATTTTCGTGTTTGATGGTAGTAGGTTATTTTTGCAGAGACGTCGAAATTAAACAGTGTTTTTCGAATTCAATTAAATAGTACAAAGGAAATTTTCTAATTCAATTAATTATGATATTCAGTTAAATAGTTCAAAGGAAATTATCTATGTTGTATATGAAATTGCACAGATATAAATATAATAGTTGGGGGAAACTTATGCATTGTTAGCAAATTGTTTGTTGTCAGTGTCTTTAAATATATTGACGTCGTGGTCGTATGTCATAACATTGTAGTATTGTCCAAATATTGATCTGCGGTCCAAGAGATCGTGACTTTGTTTTTAGTAGAATTTTTGGAGTTTTTAGTATCGCGATTCATAATTTATTAAACGAATATGTGGATCTTCATTTTCACTTCCTCTTTACTTGTTGTTATGACTGTAAGTCATCAATTTAATTTTTTTATGCGGATGTTTATTCTCACTTTTTGTCACGAATAGTTGTTTTTAACATATTTTGTTATTTTGATTTACCATCAAATATGTGAATAAAGTTGGATTCTAAATATATATTCGCTTACATGAAGGTAGAATTATGTAATTAATAAAAAAAAATTGGAAAGAGTTCCTGGCGGTTATCACCGATACCCTCTATTAATTTGAATGGAAAGATGTGCTGTTTTTACTATGCTTATGGTTTTTATTCTGTCTAATAGATGTATCCCCAAAATTAAACAATTATAATTTCATGTGAACTATAAATTTCATTTCATGTCAATTATAACTTTCATGTAAATCTTAAATGTCCATATAATCTCAAATGTGAAGAAAATTATTTCCTCTTGGCCTCTAGGAGCTCCAAAGCGAAGTTACAGGATTGGAAGAGAGTCGGGACGATTTGCTGGAGCACGCGGACTTTGTCGTCCGCCTCCTGAAGCCTCACTCCAAGGACGCTGCACTAGACACGGAGAAGAATGTCAAGGAGCTTGTAGAGGCTTATGAGAAGTGAGTTTTCGTGTGTCACCTATTGTGCATCTTTAATGTACGTTCGTTTGACATTGACTTAGTGCCTATCGCTCCATCTATTAATTTTTAAAGGTTCATTGCATGAAATAGCCCCCCTCTATTTGATATTATTTTTTGTATTACAAACAAGATGACCGCAATTCTGATTGTTACTTGAGATTGCCAGAATCCGTTAGGTTTCCTGCTGTCCCCTTAGATATTTTTTTCTATCCACTTGATATTGATCATATTTTAATTGATATTAACTTTCAATTCCTCCTGTTGAGTTTCTTTTTGTATTTACTTTACTAATTGGCCCGTAGGTCATCATCTGACACTAATTGACCACTGCAGCGCATACATATCTGTCCTCAATGACTATTATAACTAGACACATTGCTACTTGTGTTTTGTCTCTGTTCTCCTAGAGATAATTTTCTAGTGTTTAGCTGTGATTGATTTATGTGATATATGGTTGGAATATCTCAAGTTATGCTACCATCTGCAATGCTTTGAGTGTTTTGTAGCAATAGCTTACATAATACAGATTTCAGATTCTCGGATAGGAAGGTAAGTGGTAGAATATTGACTACAATATATATGATTTGCTTATTTTAAGAATATAGACATTGAAGTTGATATGTCATATAAAGCATACTCGTACTCCCAGAATGAATACTCGTTTTATTAATGTATTTTTGTGGACGTGTTAATTTTATTCAACGCTACGATTCGTATCAGAGGATTTGATTAAAGTTTTTTATACGTGGATATTGAATTTTATAGACAAATTTTTGTTCCTTCAAATGTAACGTCGAAACTATTATAAACCATTAAACTTAACTGTAAGTTAGGTTAGGATGCAAGTTTATTTTGTTACACAAAAGAGCGTATTTTATTTTTAGACATTTTCTTATGCTTAAGTCACGACCGTAAGGCATGATGGTCTTCGTGTTTCTGAAGTAGGTGATATAGATAGCCCTGTTCATACTATCAGCTGTGATTTCCACCCATTGTCGTCTTGATAGAATCCGACCGTCATTTTTGTATTTACTTTGATTGATCCTGATCCTGATCGGGAGCTCCTGAGTTCGATTCCTGGGTCGAGCACTACTAAATATTCTAATTGAGATTTTCTAGTATAGTATCTTGGACTCTGGATATGTGCCCGGTGTATGGCAATAGGCTCACCACCTATTCCACAGTGGGACGTAAACGTATCTGGTGAAACGTGGGAATATTCTACAGTCCTCTGCCTATCTCTTTGATGACAGGCGGGATGACAGGCGTGATGTTTCGTTTTGGATTCGGTATTATAGACTTCTCCACGCTTCTATTGTATCTTGAATGCCGAAGAATGCTTTTTTGGGTAATAACGGGAACACTCGTGGAAATATTTAGCTGCTTCAGTAAACGATCAATGATTCTCGTCGCGGGGTGTGTAATTGTTAATAGTATTCGCCATTAATAGCACTTTTCTTGTGGCGTGTTCGCTATGGAAGTTAAACAGTTTTGGGCACAGAATACAGCCTTGAAACATGCTTTGTTTTGAGCGGAAGGAATTGGATTCCTTTTTTTCGGCTTCGCAAAGTAAGAGCTACGAATGTTTTCGCAGTAACATAAGTAATAGATGTGCAATAACGTGATGTTATGGTCTGAGAAACGACTAGACCTCTTTAAAAATCAAACAATATAACTCTACATATACTATGTATATACTTTGTTGCATAAGTCTCAGTAAGCATTTTTCAGCTTCTTCAGTAGCACTAATGGCAAACGTTAAGCTCAGCCGTTTTTGTTAAATACATACATACATATCTTCACTCCAGGTCCCTTGCGGGTCAGGTTAGAGATTTATATATAGTTAAATATTTCTCGTTAAAGTTATATTTAAATTACTGTTTTTAAAGTTATAAAATATCTCTTATATTTTATAGTTAGTTAACTATTTTGACTTGTACGCGTATCTCCGTTAATTAATAACAAACGAGCTAACGTTTGATATATCTCGCGATTTATATAATTATGTTTTATTTGATTTATAACGCATTTTTCTGCTATTTCTTTAAAACTTAAAATAAAAAGGCCAAAAATAAAAACACGAGTTTAAGCTGTGAAATGTATATTATTATTATGTAGTGTTTGATTGTGCGTCTGTGTGTGTGTGTGTGTGTGTTGTCCGGTCATCACACAAGTATATGTAAATATCATTAAGTTGAAAGTAATTGTTATTTAAATATATACAAACTTTCATCATCTGAACAATACAGTTGTCTAAATAGAACACAATAAAGATTTCAAATAAATTGGTTCTACAGAGATCAGGTGTTCCGATAGTTTTTCAAAAGGATTTGTTGACACAATAACATATGTGGGTATGTACTTCATTGAGCAAGTCTGCAGGAGGATGTAGTACTCTTAGTTTCATCAATATTATGCGTCCAATCGAATATGCGGTCAAAAGGAGTTTTTGAACTCTAGTAATGTGTGTTGTCTTACTTCGAGAAATAAATATTTATGCAGTTAATGCAAGGTACTTGTACTGTATACCAAGGAACTTGTACTAAAAAATATTTTAATACATTGGTTACCGTTACTGAATTATTATAACGGAGAGTCTTAAGAAATCTCTGGAAAACGTAGGCTATACCAGTATAATTGAATGTCCATATCGATTGCATTTTGAAATGTACACTGAAGTAAAATTCGATGAAGGTGTTTCGCCTGTTCCTATTAAATGATTAATTTGTTAACGCCTACCGCACACTAATCAATCCTTCACATTGTCCCCACGCTATTGACTCAGCGTGCCCGAAGCATGGGCAGACTGTGCCATATAGAGTTTGCGTATCTATATGCCATTGCTGTTAGATACGAAGGGGCATGCGCCATGCTATGCCGTAAGTTCTGCATTGCCATTACGATCAGCCGCCTATATTGAATTTGTACGGGACATAAATAACACTAGCCTGGATTTCCCCGAAAAGATAGGCATAGTTCAACTATTCACCAATTATGTTCAATAAGTGAGCCCATTTACATACACAAATTTTAAATAATATTTGATTCAAATATTTTAATATGTTAAAGATTTTATACAACCTACCAGTTGACGTCAGTGCTCTTGTCCGTGTCAACTAAAATAGTTAATAAATAAATACATACATTTAATGAACTTCATGCATTGTACATATTACTTGTTACTTAATTTTGTCAGTTACGGACGCCCCTTAGGTTACGGTAGGTCGGGAGAAAAGCCGTATTAGTTTCAAACACAGTGGTCTTTCATTCGACCCAGATGATGAAATTTGTGGTAGACACCTATTACGAGAAATTTATAAGTTAGCTATTAATGTACTTACAATAATAACCTAAAGTAAACATATGAGTGATTGTGGTTAAGATATATGCGTCATTGGCCATAATTACTCCATGAAAGTGATAAAAATGATAGAAAAATTGATATTATGTATATTTTGATTTATTTTACTATATTCATTTTTAATATGTAATAGGCTTACATTTTACGACAAACAGTTCTGAGGGAGAAATTACACCCATACTGAGATTGGACCACGTCTGTAAAAAGGAACTTTAGAATCCAACATTCGTAATACATACATGTTTACATTTATGCATTGTTTAATGAGTACAAGTCAAACAATACTGATGAATTTTACAAGTACGTATAATGTAGGTATTCAGCACTGACAATTGTCCTGTCCAAGGTTGAAAAATTCACACAGTTTTTTTTTTCCAATGAATACTGCGCGTGTATAATGGCCGTTTTTAACGTTTGAAAATGTTTTTCTCCTAACATTATTTCATTGTATTTTTCTCGTTTTTAGCAAGTAACTTATTGCATTCCGTCGAGCGATAGAATTGCGAAATTCCATGGACTATATCCGATTCCAATCTTGACTAGCAATAAGTGCTAGTTGACATCAATGTGAAATGTATGGATATGCTAAGGTGAAGGTGGCTTCATTTGTTAACATGTCTCTGCCCACCAGAATCATTATTATTACTACACGATCCGGGCGTTATTCTCTCGCGGTAGACAGATTGAGAATATTATTTTTATATGAGCATAGAAAATTAATGTTAAATTGTAGTATAGTGTAGTGTAGCTTCGGTGGTCAGTCAATATGTCATTTCTAAAACAACTTATTCGAGTTACTTTTTATAATCACTACAATTTTATTAGACACATGATGATAACGTTTAAGAAAAATTGTAGGTCTCAGTAAAAAACAGACAGTAGAGAGATGGCATGTAATTTTGTCGCAGTACCTTTTTAGCTGGGTCTCCAATTGTGTTGTACGACAAAAAATCCTATACACAAGGGGCCTCCTAAGCCTACACCAAATAAACGTATTTCATATGATTTATTTGTGCGTGGGTGGTGCGTTCGCAGGCGAAATCGAAATCTTTAAATGTGTCACAGTTGTAATGAAATAATGTACTCTTATGTCTACAACAAACAGTATTTATGTCTAATTATATTACAAACAGCGTAACAGTAAATACTACATAGATATTGTATTTCCATATTTCCCTTTAACAACCTAAGGCTTCGTGTTAATAATGTAATGAGATTTATTATTTGCGCTTGCCGTATGAGCTCGTTAATCGTCTGAAAAATAGTTTGTTTATTACACAACGTTAATATCTTTTGTTAAGATGTTTTTCATCATTATCTTTAACCCTTTCATCATTAAGTAATGAAACATGGATGTCCTCTCGAAATGAGAAGGATTAAGGCCCTTATTTGACACGTTATCAACATGTTCTTACATAAATTTTTCAATACAATATATTGTATATCAAAATATTGTAATTTGTCTAACGGCCGATATCGTAGCATTAAAAATAAAGTTGAATCCGATTTCTAATTTCGAACGTTGATGAAAATGTTTGCTTTATTTTTCTTCTAATTGTATGCGGGAAGTGAATTTTTGGCACAACATCAACCAGCTGATAGCTCGACGCCATGGTCTCTACACTTTCCTCGTTAAGAACACATCGATTTTGTGTTTTCAATAACATCCGAAAATGCTTTATCGTCAAGCAGTAAAGTTCGTTTTTCCTTGTTATTGTTTCCTTGTAGTAGGATTTTACATTTATAGGTATATTTACGATGAAAACGCGTCTAGTTTACTGGCTCGTCACATTTTAATATATGTAATTACTCGTATTTTCGTCGTTCCGGTGTCTCGTTAACGTTTTGCTACTACAGTTTGTTTTTTGTCTGGTTTATTTTAATTAGGTTTACAGTTGGCTGTTTTGAAGTGATTAATTGTAAGTTTACGGTTTTATACGCCCAGTTGTTTTTAAATTATTCGAATTCGATCGGTCTATTTAAACAGTTTTAAGAATTTAAAATGTTTAGGCACGCCCAATATTTTCCTGCTCGCACAAATCGTGAAGTTATTCGAGCTCAATGTTAAATGACATCGACATATTTTTGATGTGTCTAAAAATGTTAACATAACATCACGCCTGTAATCCTCCAAGAGGTAGGCAGAGGAGTGTAGTACACTCCCACGCATACACGTCCCTCTATGGAAGAGGTAGTGAGCTTTTTTCCACACACCGGGCAAAAACCCAGACTCCGAGCCACTACTAAAAATCTGATTTAAAAAAATGCATCCGTCACATCCGTGACGGGTTTGACATATGAATTATATATTAACGCAATACGTCTAACTATATTTTCATGAAATATGTATTTATGCTTTCGACAAAACAGCTCTAACAATATCCACGCAAATTGAAGGTCCGATATTTTCATTTATCATCATTTTAATTCAAGACAATTTAGTCAATCATTAATGATATTACATAAATTGATAGTCGAAAGAAATGGAACCACTTGACTTAATTGATGAAATGTTCATGCATTTAGGTAAACCACTTAACGCTTTAAACACTGCACGCTATTTAAGACTAAGACGCAATGTACCTACTGTTCTCAGTACTCTTTAAATTGGCTTTATAAATTGATTGATTGATGATTATCAATTTGAACAATATAATGAAATTTCTCGAAACCATAAAGTGGATCAGCATTTGACATATTGTGTTTCAAAACAGTGCGGCGAAGCCAAGACCGCGTTCCGTTCAACGGAAGTCCATTAAATGCCATTTGGCGTACGACTCTGATTACATTCACAAATATTAGTGCAATATTCTCTCAAAAATAATGAACAATTATTTTCATTATGTACGTACGTTATTGTCCTTCAATTTCATTTAAACTTATGTTTTTCCAATGTTATTATATTATGGTATGTATTGTAAATTATCTCAAAACTATTGACTGCAACACTTGCATTTACTTAGATTTAATATTATCCTTTTGATAATTTTTGGATTACAGGTGGTATATTAGGACCTTCACCGAATATCCATACGGATGATTGTCCTTTATATTGCTGAATAAAGATTTTTGTAGATTGTAGAGATTCCTGATTTAGTTCACTTGATTTATAATCTAAATTTTTATTACATCATAAAACACGATACCATTCATAAACATTAAAATCATGTTGATAAATTATTGCTCTCATAGCTTCATACACCCCAATGTTCCTTAGCTGCCATGACATCATGTCTCAAAAATGTTCCTCGATAAAATTTAGCGTCGAAATGTCTCTCTCACAATCATAAAATATTTTACTCTATCATGTCTCTTACATGGCGGCATCGATCGAGTGCTAACAACGAAATATACTAGTATCGGTCACTTAGGTGCTCCCCTCGGATTCGCGCAGGACGTGTTGGCAAAGTTCCCGAGGGTGCATCGGGCATGCGCAGTCGGAACATGCACAGTGAATCATTAACAAATGATAGGTTCGGGTCGTCTGATAAAACTCGCGAGTTCCTTCCGTAGCAAATAGTATTTTGTTGTAATTACTGGGTTAAGTTTTTTTTTTTTCATTTAATGATATATTTGCGTCTGATCGACAAAGAAAAATTTGGGGAAAATCTATGAGCTTCGTTCCGCTGTGAATTTTTTGGACTACTTTGTCACGTATAATGCTTTGTGGAATAAATGAAACGGAGTGAGGAGTGACCTGATTACCGCTCCTTGAGGCAAAAAGTCTCTTTGAAGTGAGTTCAGGTAAACGTTTATTCATGTTCAATTAAACAACTTTAAGCGGTTATATAAATATTTACTTAGGTATCAACCAATCAGTGTCCAATTTTTTATTTAATTAATTCGATACGAAGTAGTTGCGGTTCGAACACATAATTGTAATTCAATTAGGTATTAGGTAGGTGCATAATATATAGCGATCTACCTCTGTTCATTTTGTTTTAAACATTCTATAAAAACTTACATTCGCCAGTGTTTCATTAAAATTCTGTAAGCATTGTCGTGCGCCTTGACCAGTCGTTTCATTCAAAACATATGTCAACATTCTCATCGAACTTAAACCTTATCACTTAGCACCAAAGACTCTATATTAATAATTTAGAACAAACCATTCGTAGTGTGGTATACACACTCATTATTCACCAAATCAGAAAAGTGAAATGGCGTCGTTCAATTTTGAACCTTTTTCGCGTGCGCATAGATTTGAGTTTTGTTTGACGATAGTGTTAGTTATAGTTCAGCTCGATTATAGTAATGTAGTCAGAATCCACACATATGGAACGGTCAAGGGCGGGTGGTCGTCGACTGTGAACTGTGTGTGTTGAGGCGCAATGAAAACACACTCAAAATAAATCGTTACTGCAAACTTTTTTTAAAGCGCCCAGTACGGTTTGGGACTGCTATATCATCGAAGATGCCTACGTGAACTTTTATTTTATGAACTTTGTCCTGGGACATTATATATTTAAAAACATACATAACTTAGACTGACTTAGTGAATCACAATGGAGTCCCGGAGCGGATTTATAAGTCGAAATTGAATAATAAGACAGAGCTAGGCATATGTACTTTAATGACATTAGAAGCGTTTTGAAAAAAAACGGTCGAGACAAGAAACTTAGTAAACTAGAACATAATGTCGATTTTGATATTAGTAGTAGAAGTGAAATAAGTTATTTCAAATAAAAATAACCTTGAGTATAATTCACGTTAGTTTTTTTATTGTATATTGTACTTATGTTTGTATATAATTATAAAATTTATGTAGGATAATTAATTAATTAAAAAGGATATAGGTCTGTATAAATATACATTATTAGCTGTAAGTATGATTATATATCTTTTGTATAATATTTAGAAAGAATGTATGTTTAAAAATTAATTTGCTGGCTATTTTTAAATATTAGTCATCTATGATATGTATAAAAAAATGGAGAGTGAAATGTCTTCGTCGCCATCTCGTGTTGTAGAATCATGCCGC
>DWDW01001319.1:0-11870 GCA_018245635.1 Mimoniades versicolor eupheme
AAGGTGCCAGACGGATTTATTTGTGCAATATTATTTACCATTTTATTAATTGATTAACAAATTTAATAACAATTAATTATCTTTATAATACACTTGTTAATTTGCTTACAAACAAATTACACGTAAATAGTGAACTGTGTGTGTTCTACATTCCTTTGCCTACCTCTTCGGGGATTACGGGTTTGATTGTTTCATCGCTAAAGGGCCGCCGATGTTATCTACAGAAATACAGATAGTAGTTTTTTTGTGTTATGCTTATTGCAAACTTTATGTGTAAGTAAAATCATTACATAAAAGTGTACAACAACATTATTATTATTATTTTTATATCAGAAACGCTTTGCCCTTCAAGTGGTAGGCAGAGATCACCGCACTTCTTGAGTCATTTTTCAAGAATATCTCGGCTGTAAATGATTAATGTTCACCATCATTAGTTTGTCTAAGTCCATCGCTGGACACAATCTCCGTAGTGACGTTTTTGCCCATAATGTTCCGGGCACGCTAGTAAGAGATCGCAATGCCTACTTTGCTGCCCGTTGATAAGTACTGGTGGAAAATCAATAATGTAATAACGTAATGAATGGCTTACTGGGTGTAACGGATAGGCCAATTATTAACTTATGCCGAAGTGTTGGAATATCTACTGCTAATTTTCTGAACGTCGTATCAAAAGTTAACAGCAGACCTCCTTGCTAGGACTTTGATCAGATTTGATTCTTGTGTAAGCGGATATGCCACATGTTTCTTCTCTATTTATATATATTTAAGTAAATATTACTATTTATGTAATATATTATAACGTTTTAACTATTCCGATTTCAATCTCGAGAAAAGTAATCATAAGAAATTAGGTACCTAAGTCAGTAAGATAGCAACCGAGATATTTCACGGAGCAAGACGAGATTGCTACAACTCAATTGCTTAAAAAATTCAGTTCAAGTCAGTGATAAATCAAATCAGGGTTATATTTTCGCTAAAAATTTAAATTTTTTTGAAGGGGTGTCTTAAATATTTTTATTCAAAAGTGTACATATTTTTTCACTACACTGAAAAATTGTCATTTAAACGTTTTTGAACGTAACTTAAATTACGTAAATTAATTACGAGTAATATTGGCTACATAAACGGACTTGCGGATTATGAATTTTAATGGGAAGTAGTTTCATTGTTGCTTAATGAAATTCGTAAAACCATCATGTATCGTATCGTATTATCATCGTATTAATCTATAGAAAACATCTACGTAGAACGAGGCGAGATGATAATTACATAAATGTATATTTGTATAAGTACGTACATATGTGCTAAGAGCCTACATAATCACTTATGTACAGTAATCATAACCATTGTTGCTAACGGCAGAAGTACTGACATAATATTCATGTCCTGGACGTTATCTGTAATAATGTACCTTCCGGTAATTTGGTATGAAGTAATACAATAACCCCGAGGGAGGAAGGAATATAGCGCGGTACGTAATAGCAGACGATCTATGGTCAATAATATTAGACTCACCACAGTTAGACACACGATTATGCTGTTTTAGTGCATTTAGTGGCTACAATTTAGAAGTATATTCTAAAGATCTACGAATCTACGTCAATTATTGATAATTCATAAACCATACCGTCGAAAAGCAATAAAGTACGTGTAACGACCAACTATACGCTCTGTTCAAATAAATTCGAATGGCCTCACTACATATTTCATTTTCCACTGTACTCAGTTTTTAAATACGCCTTTTTAAATTGTCTACTAATTGATACAGGGTATGATAATTAATTAACATACGAGAAGGGTGGTAGGTATAAGATCTGATTAGACTAATATGATTACCGGTATGACACGTAACGAAGCTCTTTGATACATGTAATTAGCAATACTCAAGCGGCATATTTATTTTGTCGCAGTAGGTCAAAATAGTTGCGCTGTTTAATTAACAACTATTGGTATGGGACGTGTACTACAATATCAGTAAAAGTAATTTAGAGCGGTCGCCACAGGTGTAGATTCAGTGCTGTACCCTCCCAGCCGAGTGTGACGTTCGCGTGTTTATTGTATAAGGTAATATCATTAATTTTAGAAGCCGTTTTCATAGCGAAATCGTTCACGAGTACAATATAGTGAGGAAATAGTTAGAATGTGAATTATATTAGTTTGCACTATAAATTCGGGCCTGGGTTTGAATCTTTACCGTTAAAGTTCTGCCGAATCATTATTATTTTTTAGTTATTTATTTTAATCTAAGGTTCCAATAGCAATAGTTTAGTGATTTGAAATTAAGCCTTGCTCCTCGTTCAGAATTTCAGTGCTGGCACCCACCTCTCGCGTTCTTAATTTATTTATGCGTTTTACAATTAAATAACAATGGAGAGCACTGAGAAAATATTATGCATAACGTAGAGGTCTCTATAATATTCTCTAAAGCGTTGTAATTCTGCCACCTCACACTTGGCTAGCGTGGTAGATTAACATCAACTTTTTTCATTATATTATAAAAACTGTTAATTGTTCAATCCAATAAAAAAAAACGATTGTTATCCGCAGATTATACATGACAATACAGCTACTCATACACCAGCGCCTTTCATTGAGATGTTTAAATTGAAATATAAGCACAAAAGTGCGAAATTGATCGGTTATTTTTAACAATGATATATCGGTTTCGGTAATTTTAATAACACTGCCTCGTTGGTCGTGTTGGTTGCAAGTGCGACTGCCGTTCGGGAGATCCTGGGTTCAATTCCCAAGTCGGGCACTACTAAATTTTCTAGTGACTCAGGGTCTGGATATGTTCCAAGTGTATGACAATAGGCGCACCACATAATACAAACTCGTAGTGGGACGTAAAGGTAACTGATGAAACATGGGAGTGTCCTACATTCTTCTACCTACCTCTTCGGGGATTACAGGCGTGACGTTACTTTCTTTAATGTTTTAATATTATAAAAGGTGCAATATGGTTATTGAACTTTTCAAAAAGTTTGTAGACGATATTGCTAAATGTTTAGATCGACTGTTTTAATTAATACTAAAAAAAAATTCTTAACAATGTATGTAAGAGCCTTTTTTTATTTAAGTTCGATCATATGTGTGTGGGTGAGTTTGTTTGGGAGAGAGGTGGAGGTTGCGGTTGGGTGGGAGGTTGTGGTTGAGGGGCGGTGGCTATCGGAAGGGGGGTGTGGCTGGGCGGTAACGGGGGTGAAGAGGTTTAGGTTGTGGTTGAAGAGGGCGATGGGGGGGGGGAGGTTCTGGCTGTGAGGGGACTTGAAGGAGGACCGGGAGTCTTGTAGCTTGGGGGAGATAGGCTAGCGGAAGGGAGGCTAGGTCAATTAGGCTACCGGAGGGGAGGTTGGGGGTGGTAGGCTAGGAAAAGGGAGGTTGCGGGAGGTAGGCTAGGAGAAGGGAGGCTGGGGGAGGTAGGCTAAGAGGATAGGGGCTAAGGGAGGTAGCCTAGAGGAAGGGGGCTGAGGGTGGTAGGCTAGGAGAAAGGGAGTTGGGTGAGGTAGGCCAGGGGAAGAGGGACAGAGGGGAGGTAGGCTGGGGTAAAGCGGCTAGGGGAAGGATGTTGTAGCAAAGGTGGGCTAGGGAAAGGAGGGAGGGGGGAGGTTAATTGGAGGGAGGTATGCTCGGGAGATGTTGGATGGGATGGGTGTGGACTGGGAGAGAGGTAGGATTGGAGTGGTTGTGTGTATGGGGGCGGGGGTAGTAACTTCGGGTTGTAGTTGGGGATTGGTGGTAGTAACCACCTAGTAACCACCACAAAAGCCTCCCTCCCCTAGTAAGGGGAGGGAGGCTTTTGTGAAGGTGTAGATTGTGAGCGAAATGGAAGTGACCTTCGTAGGAAATTATGTGGGTGAAGTGGGGCAGGAGCTGGGGTAGATTCTTTTAATTGTTTGAGGGGCTAGCAGAGTGTACAGGTGAGTGAATATCGAGTGTTTAACGAAAATTTAAGTTAATTTATGTCTAAAACATTTTTATATAACTTTTCAACTGTATCATAAATGCTAGTATAGACGAAAAATATTATTGAAAATTAAAACTGCAACTGAGTTAATGGTTTGGAGAAATCGGAGGAAGTCAAGGGAGAGTTTAATGTCTCCTCCTTGCTGAAAAATAGTTATTATTTTCAAATATCGATTTTTTTACATACATACATACATATTTTCACGGCAGCTCCTTCTCATGGTAGGCAAATGTAAACTTATTATTAATTATAGGTACTTTCAATTTTCTAATTCAATCTTTTATAACCAAATATAAGCGTATTTGTCATTAACAGTCAATAAAAAATATTGGTTGTGTTCTCCAACTTTTGCGGCTCCTCCGTTTAACTTATTTTATATCCACATAACATCACGCCTATATTTTCCCATAGCGCTGGTCAGCGAATTGTGGTGCTCCCTCGTTTTACCTTTTATGTTATACGTTCTACTGAATAGGGTATGAGCCGTTTGGCATGCACTAGCCACGATACCAGCGTCCTGTTACTATTAGTAATTTTAGTTCAAAAATCCAACAATAATTCGCCCGACTCTGGAATCGAACCCAGAACGTGTTGCTCAGAAGTAGAGTTCGCAACTACCGACCGACTACTAGACCGATAGGCAGTGAATAGTTATTAAATTTTAAATAGATAACTTATTGGTTTCCATAAATATAATTAATTTATATCATTATTAATTCCGGTATTAGGTCCTTTTTGAAAGTGAGTCGATCTGATTTAAGGGATCTCCAGAATAAGTTGCAATTTTTTAATCTTTGTTCAATGAAATTATCTAATCACTTTACTGACATTTTTGAGATTAGAATGATTATGTTTTCATACCAATATTCTTCAGAATTCAATCAAGTATTCTTTAGGATTTAGTACTTGGACGATTACTTCGAAGATTTGTATGTACAAATTCAAAGTATAAAAATAAAGTTACTTTTTAAAAATACAACGCCAAATAATAATGATTTTTTTTAAATGTATATTATTCAATTTGAAATATTTAGACTTTTACTTTTGTTAACTTTATTTTAACAAAAACAAAAAAATATTAAGATGCCTTTCGTCTAATTTATAAGTAAGTAAGCAACATCACGCTTGTAATCCCCGACAAGGTAGGTAGAAGAATGTAGAGCATTAATTTTAATTTATACATATGTACATACATTTATATCAATTTAAAATAAGTATAAATATAGTATGAATTCCAAAAAATTAAGTGTCTGTATCTGGAAATGAAGCACCGCTTGTAAGTCGACATTTTTATCTGAAAAGTTAACTATTCTCGACAATATTTAATTCAAAAATTTTTATTAAACACAAAATTTCATTCCATTTATTTCTAATTTTTGTTTTTTTTTCGCCAGAATCCTTTATAATAAGTAGAATAATTTTGTGAGTTTAAACAGCGGTCGGCAGCTAAAAGTTTTATGGTTATGTTTAAGACTCTCTCATCGCCGTTCGGGAATTATTATTTATTGCGTTCACCATAGCACGGCCATAAACATTATAAAATTCGTTGTCCAGAGTTTTCCGTTAAATGCACTGAAGTTACGACATCACAAACAATTTTTAAAGACGGTTAATTATCGAAGGAAATATGCAAAACAAAAATTGACGAGAATAATTAAATAAAAACGACACAAAAAATCACGATTAAATTAAACTTACCTTTAATTTTGGAAACCGGCGCCGTTACAGATAGGAAAACTAACTTTCATGGTCCTCAATAATATTAGCAGCACACAAAAAGTCACAGAATTCCACTGAATTTATAGCACCAAAGTTTTTAAGCAGAACCGGGCGCGGAAGACATAGCTTCGACGCGCAGTTTCGCGATGGTTTCGTAGCCCCTTAGAGGTTCGCGTTGTCCGCAGGCAGGAGACGATCTGAGTTCCGAATGGACCCGTACCAAGCTTTATACCCTACAGGGTGGAAACGCGCAGGCGTCCAACACCCTGTTGCTTCTATAGTGATGTACATGTGTATTGATGTCGATAGATAATAATAATTTCCTTTTTTAACTACTTGTCTTTGGATGTCTTCAAAATCTTAAAGCATATAGTTTTGTGCTTTGTTTTAGATGTATAAACTATTACAAAATATATTTGAACTCACTAGGACAAAGTTTGAAAAACATCGATACCTTTTAAATCGTTTTTACAATAAATACGAGTTATTAAAGATCTTCATAGGCTTAGTAAAAGTTACCTGTTACAAAAAAGTTTTTAGAAATTTGTAAGCATCTGTTTTCTTGGGAAATATAGTCGTTGTCTGCATAGATTTGCTAAAACGCATGTTTGCACTTTCACAAATATTAAAAAGAAATAGCATTATAATAACATTTTGTCCATTCCGTATATCAAAATATTACAAAAATATTTTTGAACATTTTCTGTAATATAATGACACAGTACTAATCTTACACAGTAATCTTAGTACCAAGATAACATACTATTTAATATTAAATACAAATGAATCAAAAAAGTTTGTTTTTCGATAGTAATAAATCACGACATCACTATTCAGGTTCCCTCACACCCTAGCAACCTGTAACACCCCACCTTCCTACCGTTTAAACACTGACTTATCAAAAAACTTATGTTTAAGTTGGATGCCGTTACAAGTTTTGCCACATTGACGAGCGCGAAGAACAGTTTTGTCCTCTGTTTCGAGAGTGTTCTGTTCAGATAGAATCTTTTTTACGGCGCTGTAATTGTTTGTCTTTGTGCAAAATGTTTATAGAGCGGTTGTTTACCATTCATTGGTCAAAAAGCTTCAAAAGTACACTTGCACTTTTAAACTACAATTTCTTTTGGTAAAAATATTAATTTTGTAAACGAATTGACACGTTGGGAAAATGGTATGACGTTGGCGGACAATTGTGTATTGCGAATAAGCAGTGTAATTGGAATACAGGTATTTTTAGCTTCCTGCTTTGTCAAATGAAAATTTTCCAAAACGGGGCATTGTTTTCACTCCGATCCTTGAAAATAGGATTTCATCAGATGTTTATGTTTTGAAGAAGTTTTTCTGATTATTTACTTAGTGTATGAGAAAATTGCTTTCCGTTGTACGAGAAGCGAATTAACTGATAACAATCCACGACGCGAATTTATCAAAACATAAAGAATAAATTATTTTTTGCGTGTTTTGAAAGAAATATATAAACTTACGTCCTTAATCTCCGTAGAGTTAAGCAGAGGAGTATAGCACCATAATAAAATAATTCATGTAGTTTTCAGCCAATCTATTTACATCAAATATACAATTTTTGTATTTGACAGATTCTGTCGCACATAAAAAAACTTAATGCAGTAAGAAAGGGTAACATTAATGTCATTAAATATTTATACAGTGTAACTTCATCATCATCATCATCATCATCCTCTGAGCGTTTATACCGGTTACATCCTCACACTGGTGTAGGATGTAACCGGCTTCGGCATCCTTAACGGTCCGTTTGTTGGCACGCATGTCATCCTTTACGACGTCAATCCAGCGTTTCTTGGTTTCTGCCCGTTTTCCGTAGTAGTAGTTTACTCCCATGTCACGGGAGTTCAATGCAGTAGAATTATTTCGACAGGCCCGTTGGTGCAGTGGTTAGTGAACCTGACTGTTGCGCCGGCGGTCGTGGGTTCGATTCCCACCCAGAATAAATATTTGTGTGATGAGTACAAGTATTTGTTGTGTCTGGGCGTGAAAAAAATATCTATTTAAGTATATATTTACATGTGTATATGTAGTTTATCAGCCACCTGGTTACCATACCACAAGCTCTCTTGACGCTTAGTTTGGGATCAGATGGCCGTATGCGGAGATGTCCCGGGATATTATTATTTATTATTATTAGTAGAATGATTATATTGTTCAAGTGCTTGGAATAAAATTAAATTTTCGATTTATTTAATTAGATTTTGCCGACATTCCCTACATACTGAATACATTATATTATGACAAATTAATTGTAACATATGTATGTTAAAAAACTATTAAACAATTGTTAACTGTAATACAATGGCAACGTTGATGAATCTCCGCAAAACACATGCTTTATTTAAATGGAACTAGAATATTAGAATGTAGGCTGTGGCACAATATTCTTACTCAGGTAATGATAGCACTGTCGCCTAGGATACGTCCAGTATATAGAAGCGCCTTAGTCTCTAAAAGCTGACAGAATAATATTTTTAAACATACGATATTGAGAATCAGTTCTGCAAAATATATGTTAGCGCGTATTCAGTTCCATCTTCAGTAGCAACTAGCAATAACTTTAATATATGTAATCAAAGACACTGACTAATACATAACAGAAGTTGCCAGACTTAATTTCCCCTACATTCCCGGGGGCTTTTATTTCTTAATGAATTTAAATGTAAAAGTTAGAAGAACAGCAATTGTTATTGCTTTGGTCAAGTAAAGATAATGTAGTCAGTATCATAATCCTATTTAATTAAAGCCCATTAAAAACGTTCTATTTTCAGCTAATAAGTGAAAAGAAGTAAAAGTGAAAAGAAATTATTTACTTAACTCATAAAAGGCTTTTTTGATGTAGAATAAAGTTTATTTGAATCATATCATTTTTTGTCCTAAAGAAGGTTTGATTTGAGTTTTAGCAATTACGAAAATTCCTTTAAAATATAGGTACACTAAAGCATCTCGTGTACTCGTATGTATGGGAATAATATAAAAATAAAAAGAGTATGAACAACTTAGCTTGAAATGTGGATCATGACTAGTCCATCGTGTGCGTTTTCTAATGTTCTATGCAATTAAATTACTAATAGGTGGTAGATAAGTACATAAAATTAAATACATTTGGTTCTGTCATATTACATGTGATAGAAAAGAACGATTACGTATTACGTATCTTACGTGTCGACGTATTACGTATGATTGCGTATTTCAAATACCCGATTGAAAAAAAAGATTGAACAACAATTATTGTTTGTTGTCGTTACAGTAAATATTTGAACAGACATAGATATATGTGTTTGAGGTCAGAATTAGATTGGAATCTACAAACGCAACGGAGCCGTGTGTGCGCTCAGTAATTTACATTTATTGTGAACTGTACTAATATACTCTTTGTAATTTTTTACTTTACCTTTGCTTTTGTTTACTGAATTTATGACTTTAAGAAATACATTCAGAACACATGTTTGTTAAGGCTTCTATAAAATCATAAATATGTATGTTTGTGTTCGTACATAATATATAAAAAGTATACATGTTATTATAGCCTAGTTGTTTGAAATGTGACCTCTGACTTCGGGAGTTCGGGTTCAAATCCTAGCGCGCACCTCTTTAAAACGTGCGTTTTAGGTTTAAATATCACTTGCTATTACGGTGAAGCAAAACATTGTGAAGAAACCTGCACACCTTAGAGATTTCAAAAAAAAATGTTCTCTAAGACGTGTGAAGTCCGCTAACCCGCAATTGGCCAGCGTGGCAGACTATGGCCTTAACACTCTCATTTTGAGAAAATATCCATGTTCTACCAATGGGTCAAAGGTCAAATGGCTAAAAGGGTCAAAAAAGGAAACAAAAAAATGATATAGGCTATGGTTTATCAGCCATCCTGTACAGCATATTCATGTAAGCATATTCACACTTACTTTGAACTATGTATTTTAATTACATTACATAGTAGAGCGAAACAAATTTTTCATTTAATTCGTAACAGGTTTTATCGATAACACCGCCTATTGTGTACATTAATATTGTATATATACATATTGTTATGTAAACAATAGAAAATTTTCTGTATATTTATTTAATTTACGATAGTGATATTCTGCAAGTGCAATCTGAACATAATTTATTAATTGTGCAAAATATTTTTTCTGACGACTAAATGTAAAATCTACTTTATTCGCTTGGCATTTAGCTAATTCGTTTCTGAAACACGGTTGGACGCTAAACTATTTAGCGTTTACCTTTTGTATCTTGAATATTTTGCCTCTAAAAATGTATTTATTTTTTAATGTTTTTCCTAACTGTGAAGTTATTAAATGTAAAACAAAGGACGGAGGAATTTCTGAACAATCTCAATTATAATAAACACCGCTATTTTGTGAAACATCTGTCAAGAATATTGCCTTAAGTAATGGTATCAAAACGTTAAAGAGAAAAGAAACATTTTAGAAATTAAATTAGAAATAGGTGATGATGACAAAATGACATGAGGACAGCTATGACTGATGCTCTTGTCTTAGCCGCATTAAACCGTGTCCATGCAAGCCGTGAACGTAACTAATACACATGGCAAAATTATTATATTGCCGTTAATTCCTATGAAATACTATGCAAATATTATTTGTTATTTGCACCAAACAGTCATGAAGCAAGCTTAGTACCTAGTGGTATTGGCAACACATGCAAGCAGATATTTGATATTACGATACGTTCCTATTCACGTAAGACTCAAAGATACTTATTACTAATCACAACGGAGAATTGAGCGTAGAGCTTAATATTGGAATTTCAATCCTTTGCTTTCCCAGATATATGTATGATTCTCTAGGTTGTTTTCAGGCATTTTAATTTCTTGTCGAGCTTAAGTTAAGCCTCGATTATCACTCGATTATAAATTTCAGAGTCAGTTAGATTTCTATTCAATGTGTTGTAAATATGATGTATTTAATACAAAACAGTTTGTGTATCTGTGTCAAGTGTCACGTTGAATGCGGAACAATGCTTAAAGCAAATCAAAAGGGTGTCGAAATAAAAAGTTAAGTGTCAAGCAGAAACGCCTCTTCCTCCGGGAGCGACGGAGCGTGAGGGCGTAAACTGTACAAAAAAAACACGTACAAGGTTCATAGAATTGCTGGCAAAGTAAGGGTGATGATTATTTTTTATTTAAAACATCCTCGTTGTTATCCTCCATCCATTAACGGCCTCGATGATCGTGTTGGTTGCAAGTGCTACTGACGGTCGCGAGGTCCTGGGTTCAATTCCAGGGTCGGGCACTACAAAATTTTTCTGATTTAGATTTTCTAATTGTGATTCGGAGTCTCCATATTTACCCCGTGTTTGGCAATAGGTGCTACATTGTATGTTACCCGCTACGTAGATGTCTACGCCGTAGCACGGCGTGACGCTGCTTACGCCATTGCACCTGGTCACGTTTCGTAGCAAATAACAGGAACTGTACGTGTAATGTCAAATAAATATACTTTAAAAAAAAATTGCTCTAGAATAAATAAATATCAACTCGTGTGTGAATGTGAATGGAAGTCTCTACTAAGTATCATGTTTATTTATATACATTTTTTTTACACATGAATAATAGAGGTTCGTTGTTTTTAACTGATCTAAACAACGGTTACGGTAGATCGATTGATGTCGCTTGAGAGGCAAAGAGTCGAACTTCACTGTTTATATAGTAATATAATATATCTCGGTCGGTGCTCATTCATTTCCCTGACTATTATTTGAAATTTGCACAGTACACGGTTTAGTTTAATGACGTTTGATTGTCTTTCTTCACTTTCAGCAAGACGAAACTTTTCTGAATTATCTTAATTACATTTCCGTAAGTGCGGTGACAACTGGTTCTTTTGTTTGCTTTTGAAACAAGACCGCTTACATTCAAGTGCACTAAATGATAATCCAAGTTAGTTTTTTATTATTTTGAATGTGCATACCTATATTATAATGACATGTCTATCTTTCATTTTAAAGTAAAATCAAATACATTACAATGAGTCGTTCATAAAGTATAATTAAGTTTTGATACCAATATCTCAAAGTGTTTAGTGTTGATTACAATATCATAAAATATTGAGATATTTTAACGTAACATCGCGCCTGTAATCCCGGAACAGGAAGGCAGAAGAATGTACAACACTCCCACGTTTCACCAGTTACG
>DWDW01001320.1:0-11870 GCA_018245635.1 Mimoniades versicolor eupheme
GTCAGACTTGTTATGAGAAGCGAAATGAGCTTTAGATGTTTGCCAAAATTAAAAGCCTTAACACTTCTAAAGATGTTACTGGACCTTAAAAACGAGTTTAGTAGGAACAAATGAAAAGTAGCAAACAATCCATAATAGTTCTGTTGACCACAATAACACGTTTTTCTTAATCCAAATATTTGCTTACACTGTAAGCAGGGATGCAATGTGATGATATAATGAATTTTTCGATCAATTTCTATCAGATATTTTATATTAATGGCAACAGGCAGCCTTCATTGTTTTGTAGAAAATGATATAATACCATGCTCGCCTTAATATCACGCCTTTAATACCTGAAGAGGTAGGCGAGGTGTTGTTCACTCCCAACACTTCACTCCTTTTTACGTCCCACTATGGAATAATTGGTGGTCAATCTATTTCCATTCGCTGAGCACATATCCAAACTCCGAGTTACTATTACTCATTCTTAACACTAATTTCTTCAGGTGGCACCATTCATCAACCAAGTAGCTGGTCTATTTGGGCTAGCAGAGTTCAATTCGGATATATTCAGTAACAAGATGGACGAAATGTTGTCTGTTATAAGACAGGTCAATATACAGTTCAAGGATCCGAATCAAACCACTTTCGTGTGTGTATGTATTGCGGAGTTTCTGTCTCTGTATGAGACAGAGCGACTTGTCCAGGAGCTCACCCGCTGCGGGATAGACACTCACAACATTATCGTTAACCAGCTGCTCATGCGCACGTCGGCGCCGTGCGACCTGTGCGCGGCCAGGCACAAGGTCCAGGAGAAGTACCTGGAACAAATTGCAGATTTGTACGAAGACTTCCATGTAACCAAGCTGCCTCTGCTAGACAAGGAAGTGCGAGGCGCGGCAGCTGTAAACTCATTTTCAGAATATTTGTTGAATCCTTATCAGCCGCCGACCGCAGACTCTTAGAAGTAGTTACAAATTTTGTTTCAGCATTAATTAAAATTACGAATGGTTAAATGAATAATATAAATTTATTCCATGTTAAACATAATTCCTTCGACACAATCACAACCATTTTAATTGTATTATACAACAAAAGGGTAGGGTGCTGAACCACTAGTTACTAGCTGTAACCGCATAGAGTATATTTTTGGACATTGTAATAAAATGTTTATTAGACCATTTCTATGTTGGATGCTTTTCATGCTAGATAATAAAAGTTCAATTGTATAATATTCAAGATTATAAAATTTATTGATCACACAAGTTATTTTTTTTTACCGTGTAATACATTGATAATAAAACAACTGAATATTTTCATATGTATAAAGCTATGTACAGGCAGTATTCCATTTGCTGCACCTGAGATTATTTTATATAAAGCAACTGGCACACAAGCCCACAGCAACATCCGCAGAAGGCCAGAGGCGAGTGGTAGAGTTCCGCGAAATTTGTAGACTGTACATGCACAATTGGTAACTTATCTGTGGCTGCTGGGAAGAGCTCAGGTACCTGAGTACAAAGTATATTGGTATAAAACGACAGTAACATACAGAGTGCGTACATTGTCTTGTACTAGTGTTGTAACCACACTTTGTATCTGCGATGTTACCTTCCAAAAAATCGTTAATACTATTTGATTGATATGCTTTATCTAATAATGATAGCAATACCAGTTTAAACATAAAACAGCATTTTTAATATTACATTGAATTAAATCTAGAAATCAATGTTCAAAAAAAAGTAAAAGGAAAAAACAGAAGTTTTTAAGTATCGTATATACATAATATGATGGTCACAATATTACACACACACTGAAGATTTTTTATAAGTTATTTAAAAATACAATGAAGTCAATGAACTTACATGTAACGTTAGGAAGTCTATATTTAACATACAATCGCTCGAGATGGCAGTGTAATCTTTATTATAACTTATAAATATTCGAAAAATCTCTTTTCAATTAGTAAATGCATTATGTCTTTGCATTTGGATTACGTACAATACAGTACACGAATAAGTACAAAGTAGCCGGAATACAGGTTACATTAATTCCTCGCGTTTAATCTTTTATTACATTTGGTCAATATTACTACAGTTTAAATTGGTCAAGGATGTTTCATATAACGTGGGGTTCGGCCGTCGCACAACACGCCAGCGGCCGGTGTGACAACTGGGAACTAGTGTACAACTATATGACCCGTGAACTATTCAAAAATTACCTCTTATCACTAAATAGCTAGTAGGTTTCACTTAAAAGCCGGACCATATTCGTGATTTATTTGCCCACGGTGTCCCAAACGGCATTATCCTCGTGTGCCACTCGTCTATTTTCCGTTACAAGGTGAGAGCGCTTGTTTCCATACAAGAGTCAAGTTCATATCTCCGCGTCGTACAGCGTAGCACAGAAGAGTTAATAACATGACGTGAGATGTACTCTAGTCTTAAAACTTATTTCTGCGACGGAATCATTATTTATTGTATTTTTATATTGTATACATACATAATATTTTTTTCTAATCTATACACACGCATCGATTCTGTTTAATTAATATCCTCGCAGTGATTGGTCTTCAAGTCCAACGACCAACGAGAAACCGTATGTTTTATTTATTATACCTGAAAATTGACTGAAAAATTTTCGTCATGAGCCTGTCTCACTGCCTCCCACAACAAAGGGCATGTGAGTCGTGAATCTTTTAGCACAAATATATCATCTCTTTGGAATAAAATATTTAACTAAGGTAGAAGTAAAACCCGGTCCCTCGCCTCCGTATCCACTACGACTCTCACTTCGGAGACTCCACACTTTCTACTATTCTATCGATAATTATTTATAATACTTTTAAAAGTACCTAATGAAATCTCATTTATTTATATTATTATACACATACATACATATCTTCACGCCAGGTCCCTTGCGGGGTAGGCAGAGAGCACATTTATATTATTATATTTATAGAACATGTGACATGGTATATTAACAGGATATTATTTAGGATTGTACAACGCGACTTAAAGTGTTACCTATGTTAATTAATATACGAAATAAGTCAAAAATTAAACATCGCGCCAGTAATCTCCCAGAGGGCAGACAGACTATAACACAGTCCCATGTTTGACATCCCGCCATTAAATAGGATGAGCCCATTACTGTACACCGGGCACAAATAAAGACTCCAACCCACTACTCACAATTTTAATTTAGAAAACAACGATGCTCGACCTCTCGCCGAGTAGTCGCGCTTACGACCACTTACTGCCAACGAGGCGGTGAGGTGAATTAGAAACATTCTTAAATATAAACAATCACTCGTATATCAAATATTAATTACACATTTCAAACCAACTTGCAATACATTCAATAAGATTCGAATCACGCAATAAACACTTCAAAAAGTGTTCACACAAGACAACAATGAAAACATGTTCTATTCTAACCAGTACAAAATTACAAAATGTGAGCAAAGTTCTACTTAGTCGATTTCATTTCACATTTGCTCATCTGTTTGTTATAAAAGCTTTGCAATTGAGGATGCGTATTGACATTCATTATATAAATATAATTCACAAAAATATAACGGTATACAAAGTTTAAGTCGCGTTTACATAATTTTCACTTAAAACATCGAATCGAAAGTCCGTCGTTGTATATTTACTGAATACAAAAAGCTTTTACAAAAAATCTACAAGTTCTAAATCTTTCACATACTACATAGTTCATCGGAAATAAAATAAATTAATCGCGTCAGAAGGATTAAGTGTGATCCCTCGGCCGTTAGCGACGCGACGGCGGACGGGGCGCAGGGAACGCGCGCTGCGTGGCCGCGCTCCCGCCGCGCGCGCGCTCACTTGTAGCGCTTGCGTCAGGCGGCGCGCGGCGGCGCGTGCCACGGCGCGTGCCACGGCGCGTGCCACGGCGCGTGCCACGGCGCGTGCCACGGCGCGTGCCACGGCGCGTGCCACGCCGCCAGCGCCGCGCCCAGCACCATGCCGCCCAGCGCCGACGCGCACGCGCCTGCCTCGAACATCAGCTTCGGCGTGAACACGCCCCAGATCATCAGGTGCCGGCAGTGGATGGTCGCCGACAGCGCGCACGCGAACACCTGCCGGACACAGCCTGCCGTCTGCCAGTATGTCCAGCCAAACATATAAAAAAATCAAACGTTTTATATAAATGTTGTCGATGCTGAAAATTTTCCTTATTAGACCTATGAGTACGGCGAATATGTAACATATCGACTGTTTCGATCGGCATCGAGTAGGGTATCGATATGTACGGTAGTGACCGGTATCGATGATTACCCTAATAGCGAAGCAGAGTCCGAACTTGAGGCAGAGGGTGAACGTGGCCGAGAGTTGCGTGCGCGCACTGAGCGCGGCGCCGCCGTGCCCCCACAGCGCCAGCAGCGGCACCGTCGCGCCAAATAGAAACGGCATACCTATAAAACATTTATTTTTAATCAATAAGCAAAATCATCATGATCGTCAGCCTATCGCCGTCCGCTCACTGCTGGACACAGGCCTCCCCTGAAGCGTAATGCCCGCAATCCCCACGCACGGTATACAGGTTGGGGATCACAGGGCACAGCCCCTCGGACCGACCACACTGCTGCCCATAGGACACACGACACGGATGCAACAAAATATATCACATTATTCATAATATATCTCATTAGTGTCTCCGTTGTTCCAATGATTTTTCTAATCAACCCGTATCTCCCCACTGTTGAGTATTTGGCCTCGCTTTTTAATGCGCCACTTTCTTCGATGCATGTGCTGCTCGTGTCAACTACGGCCATAATTGCGCATTCTTTTCAAAAGACAAACGATGTCCAAGGTAGACGTAATGACTGACCAGTTGCTCGTGGTCATTACCTACGTTTACAATAAGTAAACGTCTTATTTAATTTGTCATGATTCACTGATAAACTTACAATGCCTCTGCTGCGTCTTTTATGTCACTTATTAAAATTTGACGGCATTCAATCAACCTTATATTCATTAGGCGAATGAATGTAGAAGTTCAATGATAGTGTAGGTGTAGCGTAGTTGAATGTTAGTGAACGTGTCCATATGCCTATAGGCTATTGAGTATTCAAACAACTACAGACCGCCGGCGCAACTTACCAAACAAATGCAACCAAAGCAGGATAGCGGAAATCACAGGCCCAAAACTGAGGTAGTTCGGATCTCCGGCGTGGAATACCGGAAACCACCTTATGTGGCCCAGTGTGGCGTGATGGCCCGTTCCATAGAACAAGTAGGACGCCAGTAGAGCCCACACACACGCGACACTAGAACTGCATCTTGTAGATAATGCTGAAATACAGAAAAAATAATGCTTACTATACAAAATAACTGCAAACCTAGTGTTGTGGTATACCTTGGGAATGACCTATGGAAAGACCAGAAATTGAATAGAATGGAGAATTTTTTTACAAGATCTATTAAAAATGGATTCAGGTACCAATAAACGGTAATTCAGTCAGTAGTAACCGTTACAGGGTTCTACTATTCACATTAGTACTGACCGCCTCGTTGGTCGTGTTAGTTGCAAGTGCAACTCCCGATCAGGAGGTCATAGGTGCAATTCCCGGGTCGTGCACTATAGAAATTTTCTAATTTAGATTTTCTAGCAGTGGCTCGTAGCCTGAATTTGTGCTCGGTGTATGGCATCAGGCTCTCAACCTATTCCATAGTAGGACGTAAAGGTAACTGGTGAAACGTGGCAGTATAGTACACTCCTCTGCACACCTGTTCAAGGATAACAGACGTGATGTTACGTTATTATGCTTATATTTTGCAGGCTTTTCAATAGACACGACATTGAAGCCAATAAAAGAGTAAAACACAGCATTACATATTAATGTAATGCTGTATATTAATACTTACAGAATTTGGAAGCTCCTTCAGTCTTCAATTGAGTGACTATGTTCAGTGTTAAGTATCCCAGTAACAGGGCTAGCGCTGCGGAAGGCGCATAAGACGCTCCCAGGACGAGGGCATTTGATAAGTATATGAGGATCCCGCAGATAATCACCGGCAATGCTGCCCCACGGCTGTCTTTGCGCCAGAGAAGAACAAACATAACAGCTATCGCCAGCCACGCACCCCTAGCTAACAATCGAGATCTACTGGGAGAGCCGAGAGAGCCCCAGCCCACCGCCCAATGAGCACACGCAAAAATACCACCCAACACAACCCCATAACCTCGCCAACCTATGTACCGCCTGGTCAGTGCAATAACTGTGGACGTCGAGCCTAGAGCGAGAATAAGGGCCACGCGCGATGTCTGCCCAGTTGGCATGTTCCCCCCCGAAGTCCAACAATCCCCTTGCTCCTCCCTACAACCGCGGTACGGTCTCGTCATTGCTAAGACAACCCCACAAGCCGCCCAAACCAACATCGCCCTTATCGTCCCTATATTCCAAGCCATCAGGCCTAAAACAGAGAGAGTAAGGAAAGATAACCCGGCCCCTTCTTCTATTATATAACTGTTTGAAACTAGTACCGCTGCGGACGCGACTAATGAGGCCCGAGCGAACCTCTCGTAAAAGTGAGATCTCCCTTCGTACCAACAGTTACTAATTCCATCCCAATTCATAATAACTAGCAAACAAGTGAGAGCACCTGACACTAAACCAGTGCTAAATATAATATTGTATTCCACATCCTCTAAAGAATTGAAATAATATGCACTATAACAACAAATTACGGATATACTCATGCCTCGCAGCCCACTAGAGACAAAAGTGCTGGCAAATATGAGAGGAATTCGATCTATTGGTATACCCTCGGCTATCAGCCAGTTGAAAAATATCACCATGAGTAATAACATCAGGGCCCTCATCATAGACAATGAGTCGAATTCTACCCACACTTCTCGAAACACACTGCGGATGTTGTCTATCAGTGCCCTGCAACAAATCAAATTATATTCAACAGTCAATTATAAACAGTGACTATTAATTTACTTTACATTGGTTTTCAATGTTAAATAGTATATTCTCCTTATTACGTACGGCAAACTTAAATGAGTGGTCATATAATGGTTAAATGAGTGGTCATATACTATGAGGAATAAAAATTTATTTAGTACTTACCTAACATCTTTGACGTAAGCCTTGAGTTCAGCATCTGTTTTTATATGAGCAGCTTTATCCAGCTGCTCCCTAGTATCATTAATTAATTGAGCCAACTTCTCTGAAGATACCTGCTGGGACTCTTCTCCATATCTGATCATATATTGTGTTACCTACAAGAGTGATTTTACAGTAACAATGGTTTAATCAAATTTAAAAAATCAAACTGACTTTGATTTAGTGTCCTCGTTGGTTGAGTAGTTGCAAGTGTGACTGCTGATTGTGAGGCAGTAAATTCAAATCCTGGGTCAGGTTTGATCACAAATTTTTCGAAGATTTCTAGTAGTGAACCAGAATCTGGACTAGTGCTCCATGTATGGCAATAGTCTCAGCTCCTATTCCATAATGGGACAGAAACATAATTGGCAAAATGTGGATCGGGGATTACAGATGTGATGTGATTTTTAATAAAATCAAATGCTGACACACCACCTTCACTTTATCATCCATGCACATTGTACTTATATAAAAATAAATGTCCTCATTTGTTGAATGTATAGTATGACATTTGATTAAGCAGTTTGGACAGCTCAACTTATGTACTGGCCAACTTGTAAGTTGCAAATCAATATTAATATAAAGAACTTTTACCTGTTTTAATTTGTTGCTCAAGTGTAACAATGTCTGTGTCATCGTCATTGTGGGTAATACTGGAAATAGAAGATTGCCTAGAGATGGCGCTGGCGGCGGCCGGCCGAGTGCCGCGCTCATTGTCGGCGCTAGGTCGGTTTGTTGAATCTCCCTGCCAGGTATAGCATCTGTCTCGTCGCCCGCCAATCCCAACCCGCGATATGCAAACATTGCAGCTGTACGTTCAGCTTTGCTCTCCCCACCATGGTCTCCTATCAACCAAAAGCATCAGTTCACTTAAATGTTTAATATCAAAGCAATGCACTATAAAATAGCCCATAAGTCATGCTCATGTTGCCCAAAACTACTCAGCTTCACCCAAAAACAAGCAATCATAATATTTTACACATGAATGCAACCTAATCAGTACTTGTATATATGTAATATGTATGTCATATAATTATACAAAAAAGTACTCATAAATCATCAAATAGATCTATCCATCTGCTTCAATGAGAGTCATGCCAGTCTTACAAATTTGTTTTAAAGCACACACACTATTCTGAAATATCTTCATTATATGAACATTGTACAGACATCAATTATTCTAATAATTTTAGCATGCATAATCATGCTAAGAAATCACGCAAATGAAATTCTAGTAAGATAATAATATTATATAGGTACTTAAAATATTAACAAAATGTGTAGCTGCATTTAAAAATACTTTACAACTGCACACATATTTACAAAGTATTGCATGAAAATAACATAACCATATTCATAGACTGTCTACTATGCAATCAATGTATGTTACCTACCCTCAGAATCATTCCATTCTTGTGAGTCTAAAACAATATAGAAAAATATGATGTTTACTTTAAATATAGCAAGTGAAACAATTTATAAATAGGTCTAAGTTATACCCTGTGATATGAATGAAACAATACAATTGTTTAAGAATACCTGATTCGGTCATGCCATGGTCACCAACTACATACAACAAGACATCCTGTGGCAGTATTTCAATAATTTTCTTTAGTCTTAAGTTTGTTTCTTTTAGTTTACGGGACATTTCAGGGTGATTCGGACCATATCTGTGGCCTGCATGGTCCACACCCAGATAGTGTGCAACCAGGAGTTCCCAGTCATCTTTCTTTAGTTCATCATATATTTTTGAATCAACCTCTGCAAAAGACAAAATAAAACAATGATTACTTATTTTTTGGGAAATAAACCTAAACCTAATCATTACTTTCACACTAACCAAACAGTTCTACTTTAAGGATATATAAAACAAACTGGGAATAATTCACAAAGTACTGTATTATACCCCACCTGAATCAACAGTATCCAAGTCCCAAGTGTGGAATGAGTATAAAGCATGTGAGCGTAGCCACCTGCCAGGCATGAGGCGAGCCCAAGTATCATCTCCCAACAGCACTGCTCTATTCTTACCTTTGATAGCCTATAGTTACATAAAAGTTGCATTAGAAATCAATCAGTTACCCCTCCTTATTTTACCCTGAGTGTTAATCGACATTCAGTGCATTCAATGAAGATGGTAAGTTTCAGACAATATGAAGGTAATATTCTATAGTATTAGTTCCTCTAGATTCTAGATACATCATCAGCTTGTCTTAGTCCATTGCCGAACATAAGCCTCCTCTAAGGGGGTTTTTAAGCAAAACCCCTTAAAGTGTGGCCTATGGCCAGCAGCGAAGTTAAACAGACTGATGATGATGGCAGCTTATACCCATAATCTCTATACTAAGCATGCAGGTTGGGCATCCAGGCTCACAATGTCTCACACCACCCACATTACTTCCCATCAGGCGCTAGGGCATTTAATTAGGTCAATGTAAAATGTACATTTCAAAGATGTAATTTGTATAGCCATGATAGTAGTAAATGTAACTTTTATGGGAATACATTCCTGTGATTTCTACGGTCATCTTACATGTATTACATTCAAGTGGCTGACTAATTCACCTGAGAATGTTTGTTTCCAATGACACAATAAAATCATACTACATCTACCAACCTACACTTGGATGGTGTGGCAGACTGTGGCCATAACACTTCTCTGTGTGAAAAGCAGCGCATGTCCAGCAATAGAATATTGAAGGCGTCGATGATTATCACTCAACACTCACCTGGTCTATTACATTGTCTTCGAGTAACTCCATAGCGGCAAAATTAGAACTAGCATCAACAAAGGTAGGCAAGGAGCCTGTCACTAACGCTTTTATGCGCTGCAATGTTGTTGTTGGCGGGTCTGCTATAAATCGAAAGACGCGCGCGCGGTCTGGGTATCGATCTAATGTTTCTCTAATAACAGGTAGCCGGTTCTGGTAATACAGCGGTTTCTCTATATTAGCATCGTACTCTGTAAAGTCATACCGCAAAGCATCCACCAATATAAACACAACTCGGTTTCGTTTGCTCGCACAGACCAACGGTGCTCCGGGGTTTGATAAAATACGTCGGATTTTCTCATCCTCTGTACAAAATGAAGTAGCCACAGAGTTTTCCCGCCCGTCGCAACCAATTGCACTCATAGGAACACACTCTGATAGGTCGCTCAACGTTTTTCGAGATAACAAGAAACCATGCCCGAATAAAATAATTGCCGATATAACTAAGTATGAAAACCACACTAAGTACAAAACGAAATTCCACTTTTCTTTCATGGCTCCTATTTCACGGCCGTTTCAGTTATAACGTAACTGTATTTAATCCATTTAGTTGAAAGGTATTACTTGAACATTTATTTAAAATATGATGTACCTATCCGAATATTCCTATACTATACGTATTATAAAATCTGACATCCATCCATATGTCACAATTTGGCATTATTGATAATGCTTTGCTAATGCTCTTAATTTTTTGACGTAAGTATTATGAATTGTATTGCCATCATATAAGAATAACGTTATCGATGTAACTTACATACAATATTACATAATAATACATCACATGCCAAATTGTGTCATTTTATTTAATAGCATAGTTCTGTATCACACATATATTAATATTTCATCATCATCATCATCATTAGCCTATTGCAATCAACTGTTGGGTCTTCCCTGACGATATGTCTTATATCTTGGGTTTGAGAATAGCCTAGCATTGCCCCACTTACGCCGCTGCCTTGCCTATAAGCGGCCAGAGCATTTAGCTGCACTTAGATAGGATATGCCGACAACACAAGATCGAGAAATTTATTCTTAATCCGCCTGGACGGAGAACGTTAAATATATATTGTAGACAAATTTGAGTGTAACTACCTAAGTTCAATAAAACTGCTGACCGAAAAGTACTGAGATTGATGCCTGGATTAGCTTATCATAACTGATGAAACGTAAGATTGTACCTCTTCTCTTCTGCCTACCTCTTCTGTAAAATATGTATATATGTATGTATAATATATGAGAATCGTTACACTACATTTTATAATATTTTAAACGTGTCCCACCAGTGATTGACTAGTTGTACTATACATATAAACATATATGAAACCGTCTATTATTTCAAATATTGTAGTAAATAAATATTTAATTTTAAAAACTAGTAATTCGATGACTATAAATTCTTTTAAAGACAGACGTCAAATTAATATCAGTTTACATGTCAGCTGTCAGAATGACGTTAGTGAAATATGAATAACAATTGGAGTTTTTTGATAATCTTTTCTAGGCAAAAATAAAAATATCTTATCATAAGAAGAAAGTGGCGGATGGCACTTAAAGTTAGTCAAGTTGCAAGATATCCCTAGGATTATCGTAATTACAAAAAAGTGATCGACAAATGTTTTTCAATTTAAAAAACCAAAGTACACGTTAGTTAACCTTACAATAGTGCCTTTCTATCAAAGATTATAAACAGTGACAAAGGGACAACTACAAAAACGTTGATAATATACAAATTAGAGGAAGGCATGTGTGTACCGTTGCAAAGATGTCAGTGGTATCTAAAGGGAATAAAGAAAACTTTCGCCTTCTCGACCTATCGAGTGACGAGGAGTCAGAAGATCTGCAGTTAGAAATAATTCCCAACAGGAAAAAGAAAATTACAAGGTATTTATGATTATAAAAGTAACTTCACGCCTGTAATCCCCGAAGAGGTAGGCAGAGGAATGTAGAACATTCCCATGTTTCACCAGTTACTT
>DWDW01001321.1:0-11869 GCA_018245635.1 Mimoniades versicolor eupheme
AATGAGGTGAAGGAGGCAATTTTGGCTCATTTTGAGGCAAAAGATAAAAAATATTTTTATGATGGTTTAGAAAAGTTAATTCATAGATGTAATAAATGTATTCAGCTTTTGGGAGACTATATTGAAAAGCAAAAATAGATTTATAGTTTTATTTTATTTAAAACCCTTTCATTCCACGAACTCTTGGACCTCCCCTCGTATCTAGGTGAGATGGGAGTCTAATCTATGTAACTTTTATAATATCCAAAGTTGATCTGCAAAGGGACCAATGATAAATTCTAAAAATATTTAATTAAGTAAAAGAATTTTTAAAGGCGGTTGCAATAAATAGTTTGTTTATAATTAAAATTTTATTTCACTTCTCGCTTAAGTGATCTCCATTACCCTCTTTCCCCCATTACCCTCCTTTCCCCTTTTCCAGTTTTAAAAGATTCAGTTTTCAATAGAATGTACCGTCCCTCCTTAAGGGATCTACTTAATCTGTCTCACTCACATTTTCCTTCGCCGGGTCGGCAGCTCTACATTGTAGTCCGATCTTGAAACGCGTGTTAGTCACTTGAAGGTGACGTTTAACGACGGCGTCTAGTTGAACGTCATCTACGCACTAGCTAACACTTGGACGTGTGGAATAGCTTGGAATATGCAATGGGTGGCGCGCGAGGCGGGACAGGAAGTGCACGACGCGCGAAGCGATGTCCCACTGAGAACCACACGGGGCGCTCGCCAGATTCACGGTCGCGGCGACCTGTCCGCTCAGATGATTGACTTTGTCCAATCGATTGTGCTACGGTGTGTGGATGTGCGCGGGGCACAGTCTGCGTCCGCCGTCTGTATGAACACACCGGCTCCCGGCTGCGCCCTCGTCTACGTCAATTTCAATTGATACCAGAGATTTTATCAGGTCTACGCGGGAATGCATGTACTATTGTGAATCTATAATGACGCTTGTAACAATGTGATGTGTTGTCGCGAATGTATTTATACAGCTTGGTCACAATTTTATGAGTTGGCATTTTTATTTTTGTATACATCAATATTATTCTGTTACACCGGCGACTTGTTGGGAAAAATCGATGTGTTTCAAAAGTACCGTATTATATCTTAATTATCTTCAGACAATAATAATTCAAACAGACACTACTTTCAAAATACCTTTAAACAGTTTAAACACACATACATTTTTTTATATCTCATTAAAAATTCGAAAAGGTTCAATTGAAGCGCTGTACAACAAGATGTACAACACATTAATACGCATATGACAACATTATTATTCGATAATTAGACATTAAAAAAAATGGAACAGAAAAATCTCAATTGACCAAGTATTATTTACTATATTTAGTAATTTGTTACACTTAGTTACTAACTTTATGTATTTATCAAACAAAAAACTGTACACTACGAATCAAAGAGAAATCTTATTGCAAGTAGGTACTCACTTTATGCATATTACACTAGTTAAATGCACCATCGTGTCAACAACAATATATCATCTCGCCTGAATGTCGCTGAAACTGAATAAATTACACGCACCGCCGCTATTACGCGGCCGTGCGGGCGATAATAATGTGCCTCCTCAAATAATTCACATATTTACTGTCACACACAAGCACATTGTTCCACTTAATCCTGTTGAAGACATAATGAAGATTGAACATCACGCTACAGTCACTATATATTTTCTAACAGATAATAGTGTGTAATTAAAATTAACGTTTTAATGATAGCAGGTACATACCTATTTTTACAAGTTATGTATTCGGTACGTGTTTTGTGACACAGTAATTTAAATATTCGTCTTCAATATCGTGATGATCGCGTGCGATACATGTTGTAGTTACATTTTTTGACGCTTCGATGCGTTAAAGATAGTTGGTGCAAATGTTTATCTTTAGTATTGTTATTGTGACATTGATGTGTATTAAAGGTTTATTAATTTTAGAATTATTAGACCTGTCTACCAATCCGTAATTGCCCAGCGTGGAACACCATGGCTTTAATGCTCGCATTCAGAGAAATGACCCGTGTGGCAACAGTTCAAGGATAAAATAATTGATAACTTAATTAATAAAAAATATTTAGTATGGGTATCTACTGGACAGTGATATTTCCGAAAGATGGAGCTAACTGTAAGTTGTGTCCACGTAGCTTGGGTAGTAGACAAACATGTTTTGGGATTCCCCAAATAAATAGATCAGACATAAATATCACAGCCGCTTTTATTTGTACACCGTAAAAACTTTTCACACGTACATAATAATATATAATGGAATGTACACAAAATCACTGGCAGTCTTCATTACTTCATGTACTTTAAACGGTGAACTATGAATCTAATTATTTAAATTATATGAACAAGGCAATAATAATAATAATAATAACAAATGTGACGTTGTACTATGTGGAGGTAAATTTTCTTTGTCACAACTAAGTGGATACTCGACATTCCAGGTGGAACTGTTTCCGCGGTAGTGCGGTGTCGTGTGTGAGTTTGACGAATGTGTCGTAGTCGCAGAAGGTGGGGTCTCCGCAGCCCGCCACCGGCAACAGGTACCCCGGGCCGCCTGCTTCAGGTGAATACACCACCTGAAAAGAGAGTAATAAAATAAAATTCTATTCGGTGTCTAAATTAGTACAAGAGTTTTGTGCGCTGTTTTTTTTTTGACCCTTTTATCGTTCCTCTGTTGGAACGTGGGTCTCCTCTCGGAATGAGAGGGTTAAGGCCATAGTCCGCCACGCTGCCCAAGTGCGGGTTAGTAGACTTCACACGCCTATGTTTTATTAAGTTTTTTTTTCCGAGGTATTCTGATTATTATTCTTTAGCTAGTGTCAACAGTGAAACAAGAATTCAGAGCTGATGGTTTAAGTAGTAACTATTTGTTCGACTTTCAATGAAGTATATCCAAAAAAAAAAACAAAACTAATTTCTGAACTTTTTCTACCTGATATGATATGACATTAAAATTGACGAGTATTGTTTTCATTTTGAGTTCTAACCGTAATTCCGTACTGGCCAGTTAGTTTTCGTCTCCTCAGCTCCAGGATGGCTGTAGAGCCGTACTGGGGCTGATGGGGCTTGAACGCCCTGGCCGCTGCCAGGAAGCCCGCCACGTTGTTCTCGTGTGCCGAGTACAAACGAACCTTGGGCTGCCATTCAAATTCACCGCCAATGGCTGCGCTGGTCGCGTTCAATATGTCATATAACAATACGCCTGTGGAGCGGAAATAAATTAGCACTTAGCGGAAATAAATAACCACTTCATTGTTATTTTTACTCAATTCAAGCTATTTCTCTAAATATATTAATCTCCATCTTAACCCTCTATATTGGTTATCCACATACTGAACCTAAATATCTTATACAAATTTATATACTAAATCTAAATATCCTATAGGTATAAACTGAACATAATGATTTTTTTTATTAATAGGACTTTTATTAATTTGATTTAATCGCCAGAGTCTTGGGACACTTCATGTTAATTATGTGATTTGGACATCATTAGACATTACGTAAACTAAACGTGAAATTATTTAAAAACATACCGGAAGCTAATCGAATCATTTCGTCGTCATAGAACTCAACAGCGTATTCAATTTTTGTTAGTTCTTTTATTTGTGGCATTACCTCTACTGCCCACTGCGGAGGTTTTACACCAACATTTTCCTGTAAATATGTATTATTTGATATGGTATTATTTGATATGGTATTATTTGATATATGGTATTATTTGATATACGGTAATATTTGAAATATACACGTTTGTAGAGGTATTTGACACTCGGTACTCTATTCAATTCCTCAATATAATACACAAAATATTCTCTCATAGATGAAGACATACCAAAGTTTGAAATAAGTTATCCAAGAAGAAAACATCTTCCGCAGTGGTGATGTTCGCTTCAGTTTTCGCGCTTAAATATTTAAAAAGACTCTCGTACGGGCGTAACCGTTCTCGCACTTCCGGAAAATCGTACGCCTGATTCCTTAGCTTCATGTACAACGGACAATAATACCAGTATAACAACTGAAAACATAATTATTCAAATAAAGTTAAATTTCGAAATAAATTGTGGAAGACTATGGTGCTTGGACTATGGTACACTGAAATTTTCTAGTAGTAGCTCGGAGTCTGGATATGAGCCCGGTGTATGGCAATAGGCGCACCACCTATTCCGTAGTGGAACGTAAACGTAACTGGTGAAACGTGGGAGTGTTCTACATTCCTCTGCCTACCTCTTCGGGGATGACAGGCGTTAAGGCATGAAATTAACGTAACATAATTAAATAAATTAATTATAATTTGATGATTATAACGTAATTTAAAATAATTTAATGTATTAAATAATATGTAATATTAAATACACTTTACGATCTTTTATTTTAACATTTAGTTTCGACAGCTGTTAAACACAAAAAAAAATTATAACACAATATTATTAGGTACATAATATGTAATCAGACGGTCATGTTAGCCGTCATGTTGATTACTCGCTGCTTCAATGGACATCAGCTCCGCATTCAAATAGGATTGAAGTATTACCCACCTTCCTAAATTGGATGCAATTCATATTCTGTACATTCAACTGGCCGTCTCTATAATGTTCCTTCCTCTGAATGAAACATGGCAATAAAAATGATAAAAGGGAGAGTGTATCTCCAAACAGTTATTTCCTTTGAAGGGAGTTGTTATTGGCAATTAAAATTACTATTAATTATTATTAAAATTAGCAATTAAATGTATTAAAATATTTCACTGTATTTCATTTCCTCGTTGGTCGTGTCCGTTGCAAGCGCGGCCGATCCAGAGGTCTTGGGTTCAAATCCCAGATCGGGCACTGTTGAATTGTTCTAAATTAGATCATGTAGTAGTTGCTCGGAATATGTGTCCGGCGAATAGACCAACCACCTATTCCATAGTGGGCCGGAAACGTAGCTGGCGAAACGTAGGAGTGTACCTACTAAACTCCTCTGCCTGCCTCTTCGGAGAATACAGTGCGATGTTACGTTAAAATCTCCCAACATCCACTATTCAACAGTACATTTATGAAGATGAATAGTGCGTTGAAGAGCAAAGAATTATAGAATTCGTATAGAATTAGGTAGGTACTTAGGAGTATAGTGAAATTATTAAACTTACTGTTAATACAAGTTCTTGCTTAGTTTAATTAAAAGTTGACTCAAGGAATTCGTTCAGATTATCCACGATGTAACATTATATTTAAACACATTTTTTGGTAACAATATTAGGAACATTGGTCATATCTTTTTTAACATTAACGTCTAAACTGCAGTTAATATAAATAAAATTGGTGCATAATCATGTGCAATTGTGTATTGGACTCGCTGTATTGTATTTTGGTACACCACCCCAAGGAATTGTTATTGGACAATTTTAGTATACCTACGACAAAAGCTTTCTGAATGTAAATAGTGGAGCGTAAAATAACTGATTCTCATAATAACTCCAATGTTTTGACAGGAAACAGTAATGTTTTAAGATATATCGTTGTTGCTTATAACAAATGAAGATTTATGCAAAGATGCCTCACAAGTGTTATCTGAGGAATATAATTTTATACATAAATTCCGCTATCTAAGGTAATGCGTTATGAACGGCAATATTTTATACATCTTGTTCGAGGTCTCGTTCTGAATGGGTTCACTGTTGATTTCCTTGTATCTTCATGGTGTTGTCGTCTGTATGTACATATATTCTAAACGCCTTCATAAAAATATAAATTTGCTTATTGAAAAATACTAACGATAACATTCGATGTATAACAATATATAATAGAATAACGAAACAATGTTTATGTCATACATATTCCGCATTGTATTATATGTATATTGTGTACCGCATTAGAAAATTTATTGATGTAGGTCAAGATTTTTAAAAGCATCTTGTACGTTGAACACATTGGTGACAGTACCAATCTCCTCCATATTTCCAGTCTGATCAAGCCACATATAACAACAGGTGTCTTTTTGTTACAGAAAATCGCTTCAATATCTTGTAGGTACATACAAGAATATTATAAGTGTAGAACAAACAAGCGAGCCGCCCACGACGCACGATAAAGCAGCTTCCCGTCCACAGAGAAATTAATCTGGCACACGGTAACCGGAAACATGCCGATAATGTACTTTACGCGTTGAACTGAACAGGGTAAAGGAGAAAAACGCTCAAATCACCCACCGACTAACATGCCGAGGTGACGTTAGCGTCTACGAGCGGATACAATAGCCACGAATGTGATATGCAGCCAGCTGAGCGCAGTTATAAAATACACTTAATATAAAACACACTTACAAATCACTATCTGATATGGGTCACAAAAAGACCTCTCCAAGCGAAGCATCAGAAACTATACACCCGCAAAATTTATATGTCCATGATAAAGAAAGAAACATGGCGACTATTGGACATTCTGATATATCAAAAAAAACAAACGAAACGACTGATTTAGATAGATATAGATTAACGAACGAAATTAAATCCGAATGTCAAGACGATTTGCAATCGCGATGTTCGGTGCCGATAGCGCATAGGTTGCATAAGAAAGAGGACGAAAACGGAAAGGAATCGATTGTCGGCAGGCGGGTGCAGGGCGACGTGTATGGCTGGTCGAGGCGAGCCGCCGATTTGAAATGTAAATGCGATCTGGGCTCGCGGGAGTGTACGGATGGGATCGGAAGGATAATACATGTGCGTGTGCCGACCGTCCTCGTTGTGGTGGGACTCATATTAATGTTCGTGACTACAAGTGCAGCGGCGCCGACCAGACCGCGGCTTGGACGCAGCACGCACCATGAGACAGCTGTAAGTTCAATTTTCATTTTTATTCATGCTCATTTCATACAAGGTTCATAGCCTGCTATCATAATCATAGGAACGTGCACGATTTGTATTCTTCGCGCGTCATTCGTGACGCGACACGTATAACAAGCAGCCGAGCCGCCAGTTCACGGAGGTGTAGCGTCTCGTCTGGCCCTTGCCGGAAACCGAGAGCATTATTCCATTGTGCGCTATCTAAACCCATATCTGATAAGACCAGCATTGTTGTACCCTTAACCATTTTTCTCCGCTTGCCTTAAATAGATATGTCCCAGCTTTATTTTATGCAAAACGAAATAAGAAGCGTTGAGCGCGTTGTAAACAAAATTTATTTGTCTACATAAATTACATGGAATCGAGCGTGGGCGCGCGAATGCGTGTATGGGGTGAAATAATGGGAGCATTTAAACTTTTTTTCCAACCTCTGTGCTTTAGTGATTCTAAGTTATAAGTATTTTAAATAGCATTAATTTACTGCGCATAAGGTAAACCAATGTTCGCCCACATTGAATAGAGCATGCTCCTTTTATCCCTGGAATGGACGTTCGATTCGGTCTTGAAAGGGGCCGTTATCTTCTGACGGATTAACGGCCATTTTAAGGCGTATTTCTAGAGTGCAAGTAATACAGGGACAAAAAGCTGGCGTGGCGTATTAGATTACTGGCAGTGACAGACGGACGGACCGTTTGTGTGGAGATTAATGGGCTAAGTGACGATCGAGTGGGAGGCGTTCCTTTAGCGTCTTCTAATACTCCATAAAACGGGAAGACATCCCGTCCATTTGTTCCTTGTAAGGAATGTGAAAATATCCAACCGTGCAATTATGACAGTAATTTCAAAAGTTCATTACAAGGATATAAACAGTTTTGTAAATATTTAAAGCAAGTATTTTGTATCAGCGCATATTCTTCAAATTACCAAAAACCATTCAATTCGAACCACTTGCGATAAATTCAATTTGGTAAAACATTAACAAAACTTATCATTTCACTGATTAAAAATCAAACCAAACGTAACATTATAACTAATATATAGATTTAAAATTAGAAAGAAAAGAGAAGTTCCGATATTGGAATCGTATATATATAGACTTGAAATTAGAAAGAAAAGAGAAGTACCGATATTGGAATCATGGTTGAACCAAATTTGATTTAAGCATACACGGCGCACGCGCGGCGGTGGGCAGCATCCTGCGCCGGCGCAACTGGGTCGTGTTTGTGTTAACGAGTCACGATTATGAATGATAACTGGACCATCGCGATGTAATGTGCATTCATTCATCATGTAATTATAATATTCACGTATGTTTATACACACATGATCACTCAAAGTACTCTGCATGTGGTATCATTAACACATTTATTAATTTTTAAATGTGTAAATTTTAATGTCAATCTATATAAATGATAGATGCTTATAATTTAGATAAAATATTTAAAGAATTTTGACATGTGATATATTTAAAATCTTAAGTAAGGACGTATAGTATTCTATCAGAATATACGACAGGAGACCTATACTTTTTTATTTTTTTAAATTGTGCTATAACAAATAAATTAAAGCTATTACGGCAGATATAGGGCAGTGTCACCGATGTGACTGTATCACGAACGCGTAAACGCAATAAACAATGCTACAATTCCATAAGTAGACTAGACTGCCTCGCCGGTCGAATCGTCGCGATCGTGATTGCTAACCGAGAGGTCCTGGGTTCGACTTCCGGGTCGGTTGCTATTATTTTCTAAGTGAGATATTTTAGTTAAAAATTATAATAGTGTCTCGGGTACCGACTTGTGCTCGTTGTGTTGTAATACACTCACCACCTAGTCCTTGGTGGGACGTAAAGGTAATTGGTGAAACGAGGGAGCGTGCTACACTCCTCTGCCTTACTCTTCGGGGATTACAAGCGTGAAATTACGTTTTGCTTTTAAGCAATATACTTAACATAAATATGTGAGTCCAAACGTAAGACTCAATATCCACCAAATAGTCAATGACACAATTAAATTCCGAGTTTCTTTTAAGGTCTTCTAACTAAAATACAATTCATGTATTTCGATTGTAATAGATTGCACGACAAATCTCCTACCATTTTTAGGCTAAATATATTGACTGTTAATAATCTTCACCGCTTTCTTCAATATCACCGTGACATTCTCTCAGGACATTCATCATAATGTTTTAGAATACTAGATGGATATTGAACACGCCTAATACAATATTCATGAATGATATTAGTAATCTCATTTGCGAATTAGGTTAGGACGAATATAAAAAGGCCAGTACATCTGGAGCCTGTTGGGATTACAAAACATTAAGAATCCATTCAAATACATAATGTGTTGCTCGATTGTATTATTATTATGTTAACTATCGCAACATCACGTTTGTTATCCCCGTAGAGGTAGGCAGAGGAGTGTAGTGCACTCCCACGTTTCACTACTTACCTTAGTATTGAGCCTATTGCTATGCACCGGTTATAAGTCTAGACTCCGTAACACTGCGGGACGACACATGACCTCGGGCGGTAGTCGCGCTCGCGAATACTCGGCCAGCGCGAGGCAGGCAGTGCAATAGCAGTGATGTTAACATTGATATAATGATAGCTATTTATCAACAACTGTCTCCTTGGTCACATGGTCCTGGATTCAAGTCCCCGGTCGGGTCCTATTGGACATTCTAACGTAGGTTTTCTAGTTGAAATTTCTAGTAGTGGCTCTGAGTCTGGATTTATGCTTTGTGTATGGCAAAGGGCTCACCATCTATTCCATGGCGGGACGTAAAGGTGACTTATGTAAAATTAGAGTATGTTACATTCCTCTGCTTACTTCTTCGGGGATTACAGGCATGATGTTACGTTTATGATAATATTATTCATATTAGTTTGACAGCGTGTCACTGTATTTTAAATTATGGTAACTGTCGTTATTCACTAAGTTTCCAACCACCCACGACGCGTCACACTTCTTACAGTTACAGAGATCCAATCATTCACAAATAGACAGAAAGCGAGATCGGATTAATGTACCGGTCGTTCGATCCGAAATGTCAAAATGAAATGTAGTCATTTCATAAATATTAGACAAATCACAGTTTATTTTTTAAATTTCAATCATTTTTCCCAAATCGCGGTCCGTAGAAATAGATTTTTTTTATCACAATACGACTATCCTATCATCAATCTGTCAAAACAAATCCGCTACTTGCAGAATTTAAATATTTCCTTGAGTTTTCCATGGCCGATGCTTGAGACTGAAGCACCGTAACACTAACATAAGGAAAATGTTATCATTTTACGAAGAAAACGCGCAATGTACAAACTGCCCATATAATTGAAACTAGTTATTGTTTACACATACAAGTGCATAAGTCTCATTAATTATTACATATGAAAATTAAATTGAAACGTGCAATTTTACAATAAAAATCTTTATTAAAATACGTTTACAATTAATTATGTACAGAAGATTCTATCAAACAATTTGTTTTGAAAATGGGTTTTATAAAGCAAATGATTACATAATATAATTACATAATATAATATATTATTAAGAAAATGTTTGCGGTTTGGATAGTAGATTTAATATGCCTGAAATGCTTCGTTGTTCGGTTGTGAGCTACTCGATTGCACTGTTTTAGCCATTGCACGTATCATTTTGTGTGTAATATTGATATTATCGAGATTATTACACGTTTCTCTACCAGCCGGGTGTCAGCGCGCAGCGTCGCGAGCGTGTAACGATATAAACTGGGCAATTACACTACATTCACTTTCCTGTCTCATAACTTATTGGCGCGTAGGCGAAGCTGTGATCCAACCTCTTTCATCGTTTCCCTTTCGTTTTGAGTTCTTACTGCATTATATATCACTCGAACTAGCAATAAGGGCTTATATAAGTGGTGGGAATTTATTGGCAGCAAAACTGCTATTTTATTTCATACTATACAAGTATCAAAGGAATGGATTAGCGTTTATTTCGGAAGTTGCTACCCATTAGCATGTTCTTAGTTGGTGGATGTTACTACTTTAATACTAAGTTGGAATGTCATCTGTTTTTCTGTATTTTTATTATAACAATACAATCTCTGCTTACCACTAGATACTGGTTGCTGGGGCAATACTTCCATAATCGATAGTTACTTAAAACGTCTTAACACAACTTAGTAAGCATTTTTGTTTTCAATATTTCATTTCAATCTAAGCAGACATTTGGTAGATGCTTCCAGAAATGGTTACTTTAGCAACGAGACGATATTTTTCTGTCCTTATCGCTGTACAGTAGTACAAAGCAAGGTTTTAGGTTGGTCGTAGTGAGAATGGACGTTGAAATTATGAATTTTTACGTTATCTTTGCTTGTCTGCTTATTATTAGACAGGCAGCTTGAATATACCTAGTGTAGTGTTGGGAGTGATGATAAAGAAAAATTATACAATGATGAGATATTCGACACTCGATGCTTGCTGCCCGCCCCGTAACGGCGTTAGCATGACCTTATAATCACAATAATAATAATATTGTAGACATAAAGCTTATTTACTTTGAAGAAATGTCGTCTTGTATGCCTCTTGAGATAATTACGAAATGGGAAGATATAAAAAATATGTCAGAAGATAAAATGAATTACGAAACAAATTCAACTACGAGGTAGTTCGTAATGAGATTCTTATCTCGGTACCGATGATCGTTTGAGTGCAATGAGTACATCGTAAAGCATGTATGTATGTATATATTCATGTGCCTTTGGACGTACATAACGAAAGTCCTCATGCACTTATAACATATGATACGTAACATCATGCCTGTGAACTACGAATAGGTACGCAGGTGGATGCAGGACTCTCCCACGTTTCACTAGTTACGTTGAAGTTCCATCACCATCACCATGTTACCTATAAATGATATGTTACCTATGAATGATAATATATGTTACCTATAAATGATATGTTAGCTATAAATGATATGTTAGCTATAAATGATATGTTAGCTATAAATGATATGTTAGCTATAAATGATATGTTAGCTATA
>DWDW01001322.1:0-11869 GCA_018245635.1 Mimoniades versicolor eupheme
TACAATGACGATAACATGACTTTCATTGAGTGTATGTATATACCTTATAATGAATAAAACAATTTGAATTTGAATTTTGCAAATATCAAAAAATACGGTAGGTATATGAATGTCTTCAAGCAATTTGCAGAGCCCAAGAACTGTTGTTAAGAATAGCTTAAAAAAAACGTAACATCGCGCCAGCAATGCCCGAAGATGTAAGCAGGTAAGTATTTAAAAAAAAGATATTTATAAAGAAGTGATAATAGGTTACTTGAATTTATAATGTTAGGTTAATTTTATTATTATAGCCTTGATGAAAAACATTTTAAGTAAACTTACATATCTAAAGTTCTCTTCAACAATGTTGAAACTTTGCGAACTGGGCCGTGGTATGACCCGTGTAGCTGTCTACGTTCTTAGCCCTCCTCCTTCTGGGACAGCCGTAATCAAAGATAAGTAATTACAGATTGAATGATAGCTAGCAGATCCACTGATTCATCAATAATGTTAAGAAAATACCGGGGTATTGAAAACTCCCCTCTTGTTCCTCCATAGGAGCGTAGTTACTAGCATTGAATGTCATTCTTTTCGATGACGAAGCCAACTTCACGCGCCCTCTCACCTCAATGGGTAGCTCACAGCACGTATCCAACATAACGTTGAGATTGGGGTATTGAAAATGGGAGATTGAGAATAGAATATTGTGTCCGAAATGTTTCTGGAACAACGCCAGCGCCAGCGACGAAGATTTTGCCAATCAGTTTGAATTTGATCAGCAGATTATTCGAGGTTAGATTTTGGATTTCGAATTTATCGAAATTTACAGTACTACATGGATTTTAGGGGGATTGTAACATGGCAAAATTGTATTTCCTGTCGAAGTTTTTGTTGTCTCAGACATATTAAATTGAAAAAAAAAATGTTCTTCCAACGTTTAACCATAGTAATATGACAAGAAAACCTTTGTAATACATTACAGGAACTTGCTATGTGATTAGATCTAGATTAACAAACTTTCTACCAATTAAGCGAATGACGGAATGTTACATTTTTTGTAAGCCGACGTGCATTACATCATCGACAGACTTACCGATTAAACCTCTGTCTTTTTTCGCTATGAAAATTGTCTCTGTTCGTATCCTACAAAGTTTAATGACTGATATGTATCGTACGTATAATTCGACGGTCCCTGCGTACAAAAAGATATGTCAAAAGGAGCGATTTTTTTTGCATTTATGGCTTTAGATCGTTCATATGCTCTTACTTATATAAGATTTTTATTATGTATTTAACTTAATATACAAATCGTATAAGAGAATAAGTATCGTAATTACAACGAATATGTTTCGTAGATTTGCGTATATCGTTCGTAGTGCACATACCGGTTGTGATCTGGTACTACGTCCAGGTATGGAACATAACAAAGTGTCCAGATTGTATCTGGCAGGACGCCAGTGCTGACTGCATTGCTGATTCTAAAAATCGGTTCGAACGCAGTTAGCGATTGCACTGGACTCGGATGTAAGTTTGAACATCGTCACAGCCATATTTTCCACCACGTGCCGCGGACACTGATACGATTGAAAAGTTTTGGGAACGTGAAGACTGACAATTTTCTTTTCATCGATATCGTTCGGTATTTTTTTGAAACAGCGATGATATGTTTTGGTGATCTTGCCTATTGACGAAGATCTGACATATTCAAGATTCAAATAAATCAAGCTAATAACGAGAACGCTGATAAAATTTATATTAAATATAAAATATTATGTACATACATACATTCGGTTTTAAACGGTCAAGTTTCAGCGCGCTAGATTGCATGTCTCTCTTAAATTTGATAACAAGAAATAATGGTTTCGGAAGTTTGACATCATATCATTTATTGCAGATAGGATGAACAGTACTGCCAAGATTCCCACTCTGTATTCGCCTCAGTGGCTTCACCCCTTGAACTTCACGGAGTTAGTATGCACTAAATCCTCTAGAACCAGAACTTCATATATTAGCCACTTTGCTCTGGCGGCCGGCCAATGTTCTACGCTCGCTCATGGTCTAATGATGCTCGACTGATATTAATATCTCCACTCCATATTGCTGAATCTATCTCTAAAATCTTAAAAACTACCCTGATCGCACCCACTCTTTACTTTGCTGAAACTATCTTCGAAATCTGAGAAGTTTTTAGATTTTTTTTGAAGTTGTCTTTATGTGGGTCTCGATAAGAGCTACTCGTTGGTAACAATTGGAGAAGATCCGAAGATATTGTTTTATCAGAAACGTTATAATGCTAGGTTATGTAGCTTTTAAGGATAAAAGAAAACATGCAGGAGATTTTGTGTAACACGTTGTAGAAATTGTGTCAGAAAGTTTAAATGCTTTATGGAAGAAATGTAACGTTCCAGGTAAATTATGTGTAAATAAGATTATTACTGATTAAATCACGTTCTAACTTATCATTTATGACAAATAATAACTCTGTATCTGTCTGAATTTCTTGATAAATATATTAATATAATTGTAGCTAATTAATAAAAGCCTATAAGTAATACTTATGAATGATATAAATGATAAATATATAAATATAATTATAGCTAATTAATAAAATAAACACTGCCAGATGACAATATTTTTATTAGCACTGAAGTTCTGGGGTAAGCGGTAGAAGAAATTGTTTTAATAAACCCAGCACGACTGGAAGTTCTCTAAGACGCACGAAGTATGCCAAACCGCACCACAATTGGCACCATAATTTTCACTCTGAGAGGAGACCTACTCCCAACAATAGAACAGAATATAAACTTGAAGTTGATTGAACCGTAGAGCAGAATTGTTATATAAAAAAATCGAGTTAACCATGTCACCATTTCAGATTGTCTGGAGTAAAATATAAATTTTTGGTAAGCTGTTACTGACAATAGAGTTTAGAGTACCTCACCTCAGCTATATACATAAAAAAGGTAACATCACGCCTGTAATCCCCGAAGAGGTAGGCAGAGGAATGTAGAACACTCCCACGTTTCACCAGTTACTTTTAAGCTATAGGTATACATAGATCGGAGATACTTGCAATTGGATAGAATTACCCTAAGACATAATAAGAACCAAATTGCAAGTTTGTAATGACTAGTGTCTAAGATATTGAAGTGTCAAACGAATATGTAACTTTCATAAAGCATAAAGTAATTAATAAAAACTTGATAAAACAACTTAGGACATTTTCGAAAATTTGGTTAAACCGACTTAGAATATGTAAAAGTGCTTGTCGGTTAGACAGTGATGTGAGAAAAGAAGAGGTCCAATAAGTTCAAGTTCAAATAGTTTTTTAAATTTATATAAATACTTAAAAATAATCATACCTAATAATACATAAATATCTTGGAATATCACACAGCGCAGGTTGATCCCAAACTAGGAAACGCCTGTGTTACTGTACTCGGACAACTATCATACTTCATATTTACCATATATGTAAATAATGTAAATAATAAGAATGAAGTAGAAATATATAGGTATATTTCTACTTCATTCTTAATTAATGAACGTCATACACTTATCAATGTTAATCAGTAACAATGATGTAATAGAGCTGAATGATGAACGAACAAACTACTCGAACAATGCATAGAATGAAGTCACTCGTCCATTCAATTGGTGAGTCCGACACAGTTTTTATCAATTAGACCGAGTACTGAAAATGTTTTTATTTTCATTGCAAATGATTGTATCCGGATATGGACTCGATAGCTAGCCGGATATAATCCGTTCTGATTGAGGCTCATCGGGTTTTAGTGCTGGTCTAGTACGACATTCCATACCGGTTATTATAATTTTTCAACAATATTCCCAATTCGCAATGTCATGCTTTATTACAAAATAGTTTGTGATCGTTTCACGACAATTATAAATATGTGTAATTTAAAATTACATAGGAGATAATTAAATATACACATTTGAGGAGGGAGTGGAAACATTTTTTACAATGCAGTTTAGAAAACATCTCATTTGTCTTCGACTCCAAAACGGCAAGGCTCGGTTTTCTGCGATCTCTTTTACCTCTTTGTTTTGTTACCATTTTTTGTATACCCGGTTATAGTAACTAACTAAGCTTTAACGTTAACTTTAACGCATTAGGTAGTTAGTTGTTGCTAAGCGATTGTGGCTCCAGCTAATTACAAGGAGAAAATAATGAAACAAATTACACCACATTATGACTGTTGTCACAACCCTAAAAGAAATGTAATTTTATTGTGACCTATGTGACTCCAAAAATATTTATTCTATTAGGTCTGTTTTTGAATACTACTTTTGTTTGACTCTCTTAGACTAATTTAATTTCACTAAGTTTTTTTAAACTTACACCTGAATATGAATTATGTTCGAAACTTACATCTTATATCTAACGTTTATTTTTAAAATGTCGATCTTATAAATATTTACATTTTCGAACAATCCCTTCGTAAGCCAATGGTTTCAGGGATACTATTTTTAAACGCAATATAAGTCCATTATAATCCTGTAGGTTTATCGGATCGTACATCGGATCAAGCGAATATCCGATAACAGATATTATTTTTGAAAATGAAACACTCGGAACGCTAACGAGTATACTCGATTCACTTAATAAAGGTGATATAAACTTGAATACTTTCAGTTGAAATATTAAAATGCAAAATGAATAGGAACTTACGTAGGTGAGTTGAATATTTTTGTAATTCATATTCAAATTTCTATCTGGCACATTGATATTAAATTTTGTATTTACTCCATGTAAAAAAAATATTAAGTATTACATAATACTTTGTTTTTCCTAAGCCTCCACGTCTCCGCGTCGCTGTAGCTTGTTAAATTTAACTGTTCGTTTATGAACATATAAATTTAGTTTTACTGTCCTCTGAGAGTGAAACGGGGTTCTGTCGGACCGCACGTTTTATTACCGCACAAAAAATGTTATTTGTTTGTGTTTTTTTTGTAACATCGAGGTTTCTTTTGTAACATCGAGGTTTCTTTTCTCGGTCACGATTATTATCGTAATTTTCAGGTATTTTTGATGAACAATAGTAAATTTTGTTTTATTTTTGACAGAAATCAAATGAAACATTTGGAATATACATCACGTACCTGCATAATATCCGATGACATTTTGAACCAATGAAATTTCATTACTTCGTACATTTCGTATTCACATATTGATAAAAGGAAATAAATATTCATAATGTAAAATATCTTTTGTTTGATTTTCGTTTGAATTTGACGCCATTAGCTTTATTCTCATTAAATTAAATAACTATTACCAATTTACTCGACCCTGCAATGCTAGTCTTTCTTCCCACGGTGTGTGACTATGCATCAATTGGGAAGGATGTAAGCAAACCTAACTGAGTACTAAGTAACTCAATGACTACGTGGTTAAGTTTGGTTAACCTAACTTAAATTTAACAAAAATAGAGGCATATTAATAATAGTTTTATCCTCAGTTCACATCCGCAACTAAAACTAAATAGACTCCTTTTATTTTGCATTTCTCATCGCTTCATTATTTTATGTAGCTACTCGATACATGGGACCCATAAAAATGTTTTATGTGTGTAGAAATCTGTGATATTCCTTTTTGTTTGTCAAGTTCAACGTACATTGCCGCTCGCTAAATTTACACCTACGAAAATCCATGAATAATCTCTCTGGCCCCGTGTTTGTATTACATTTGAGCGCAATGGAACATCAGAGCATCAAAACATAGCCAATGAATATAATAAAAATCACTTGTAAAATCATCAAGGAATCATGCTGTAGGGTACTTGTTACCTAAAATGAATTCTGTGATCTCGGACTTAGAGATCATATCTAAGTGGTGAAATGTAGAAATTTATATATAGAAAGACTGTGTTTGTGTGAAGCAAAGTCATGGATAATATAATATACATTAGGCGGTAACATTAAGCGCGTGATACGAAATTGATTTGTAGGGTTGGCCAATATGTTGTTTTTATTGTTATTATTGCAATCCTTGTCAGGGTGGAGAAAGAATACATCGCCGACCCCAAGTCAGGAGACCTGGATGTGGAAAGAGGTGACTAAACCCGGCGCTGGTTGATCGCGGTATGGCTCAGGCTGCTTAGGCACAGCCTGATGCCCTGGCCGCCAATAGGTAGCAGTGTACGCTATGTGAGAATGTGTGCTTTACGATCCGCATTTCGTGCGCCCATCATGGGTATTGTGGACGAAAATATCTCACGGGAGGCGTATGTCCAGCAGTTGACTAAGACAAGCTGATGATGATGATGATGATTTTTATTATCATTATTTTGTCACATCGGATCCTACACGGATAAGGCGGAGTATAGAGTGCCAAATATCTGGAACCTTACAGATCTTACGTGCTTCTTGTACGTTGTAAATGAAGCCTCGGTACGCACTTATGTGACTACACATTGCTATATGTGGCTGCTGGCTTATTTTTAGCATTAAAAAATTGACTAAATCCAATTACCAATACAAAACATAAATTATAATTACAATGTACCTATTGAATGTCGGTCATCGACTTTATGAAGTGTTCACATTCAGTTGTGTTAGTGCTGATGAGAGAGCATTCTGTGAATTATTACAGCATTTCCTGGTCACTGAGCGCCATAATAGCCTAATTAATGTCACACACACACAAATACACGTACGCGCGTACAAACACAGACAATCGAATGTTCGATAATTTCGTGTCACGAAAGTGGTAGTATTGGAATTTCAGAGACTTAATATTATTTGGATCGCATGTAGTTCTGGCTCGATTAGGAATAGCGAACGAGTTGTATAATAGTCGACGACGCTTGCGGTCAGTTGTTAAGTAACTGACCGCTAGTGACCTATCCCTTTTGGACTTTTGTGACTTTTGGAGCGTACATTGGGCAGTTTTCTTTCATTTGTTTTAAATGTATTTCTACTAACAGACCTATATTATTTGGTAGACAAACCTAATGGAACTTAGCTCTTGCCGATTGCAGCCAGGTCGCGGTGGAGACCAAACTACCTGAAAAAATAAATAAGTAAATTGAAAAGTCAAATTATACAACATGAAAACATCAGCATTGTTTGCCTACTTAAAGTACGCGCTTCAAATAAATATTATTCCAAACGTGAAACAATGTACTCCATCAATAGAATCGGTACCGCGGACGAAATAAGAGGGAACGTTTTAATTAAATCACAATAAATCTTAGGGAACTGTTGTTACACCGCTAATTATACTCATTAGCGCTATCCGCTGATCCCACGCTGTAGAGTAACAAACGGGTAACATAACCCGCATACGTAATTGTTACGTTAACAGAGATAAACAAACGTAACAAGAACGTTGTTGCCGAGATAAACGAACGCAACAGAACTACTCGCTGATTTTCTATTTCGATGAGTTTAATTAACGTTTGTTTATAGTTTTAGTCAAACACTTGGTAATCAGATATTTACTGGTGGAGCTGTTGTGTAAATGCGTATAGGTTTGTTCAACTTCTATCAGTCCCTGGCAATATAATATTTAATATGTAACATATAGTGGAACAAGAATTCTAAAAGTGTCATTGTACATTTTGTCTTATGATATATTTACAGATGCATGTAGAGATATTATAATGAACATTTTAATATTACAGCCCCTGTTTGCTATATAACGTTGTCTTTAAGGGAAAATTCAAAATTCACAGAAGCTTTGTTGGCTCGTATCCAGCGCCCTGAACGTGGAGAGCGCTTTTGTCAGCCTACCCACATCTCAGCGGAAGCATAAAGCTCGCGGTTCTCATATGGGATACAATAATATTATAAATGCAAACGTTTGCTTTTATCAGGCCTTGGATGTACTCGTATATGTACATACTGCTAGGGATATTTTGTACGTGCCCGATTCAGACGTTAGCTTTAGTCAGTTCTGAAATTTGTTCTGTCATCCATTCGGTGTATCTAGGTTGATGGCCATGGTAATAGGAATAATAATTATAGATGCTAATATAAAATCAGGCCTTTAAGTCCTCAAAGATGTAGGCAAGAGAGTGTAGTACACTCCTATGCTTCACCAGTTACGCTAACGTCCAGGAACCCAGTACCTCTCGATGAGTAATCCCGCTTGCGAGCACTCGACCAACAGGGCAATCAGTTAAATATACACGTAGTACCAAAATATATAGTTCTGAATTTAAAAATTTTGTTCGTTTTAAAGTAAGTATCAACTATTAGAATGGCGAAGGAAATAACAAAAATAACCGTAGAACTGAGAGACACAAATGGTAATTTAATCAAAGGTCCCGAATTGGCAATAAAAGATTATTCGAAAAGCAAAACGAATATAACAAAAGACAGCGCAACAATACATGTAATTTTTTATACGGCTTTACTTACGAGTAAGTAAGATACGCTATTCGAAAACCGCTCGCTAGAATGCTGCATAAATTCATTATAGAATGTGATAACTGTCTGTCATGAAAAAAGGTTACGATTTTATTTAGAAGCTGCTACGCTGCTGCTACGCTGAAAGACATAGTAATTTTAAACAGTATAAACACTTAGCTTTAATTGCGAAGGGAATTTTAAAATGTTTATACAGTTCTTACCCGTTCATTTAATAGCAGACTGCAGTCTGTTGGACCAGTGGTCAATAAACTTGATATTTAACAAATATTTATGTAATGAGATCCAGATTTTAGTATCTGGGTATAAGAATAACTGGGTAAGTAGATATGCGTTAAAAAATCTGGTATCTGGTAAAAATGTTAAAAAATCCTTTTCCAAGCCTTGTCGTTTTCTCAGTCAACTGAATAAATTTCTGTTTTTAAATATTTTCACATACATATATGTATAACTGTAAAGTTGAGCTATTATAGTGAAATAAGATTTTCCTTTTATAACATCTTTATTTTATCATTCATGTAACATATTAACATATATTCGATTCCATTTCGTACGATTCGAAACGTAATTACAAAATAGCCGCCGCGGTGCGAATTGGCTTTCCTCCAAATTTACATTTAGGGGTGTATTTATAAAAGTATTACGATAAATCAGTTTAACGTTAACGTCCACAGCATTTTTACCATTCCCCCTTTTTATTCCCTTTCATTCGTACTACAATACCTTTTTTATATCCAAAGTTATTTAAATATTACGGTTATTGCAAAGCAATAAAAAATCGTTCGGGTAATATTGACCACTGTGTGAAAAAACTCTAATATATATTTTCTTCTATCTAAAACTGTACATAGTTTTATAAAGGTGAACAAATACTGCAGACTACAATGAAATAACTGATATATTGCGCCACAAATATTATCTAAAAGTATTGTTATTACCTAAATCCTGTATAGGAAAAGATATATGTTATGTTATTACTTATATGTTATTTATATTATTATGTTATTTATATAAACATTATAAACGTAACATCACGCCTGTCATCCCCGATGAGATAGGCAGAGGAATGTACAACACTCGCACGTTTCACCAGTTAACATTATGATGTCGTAAAATCAATTTAAAAACACTATATGAAAACTTGACAGCAATGTTTATAAAAAGACTAAGACTCGACTTTTGTGTTCAAATGGGTCAGATAGTGGGTGCTAGGGAGACAAAATTCATCGAAACTACGCGTGTATATATAAAATTATTGATAAATGTAGAATATGCACTTTAGGTGTGTATTTTGTAATTATTCTACCTCTCCACGATGAGACGAGTAAGCCGAACCTCGTCCAGAGCCGGTGCCACGACAGCTAAGCGCACTATCCGTCAGTCAAGTGTGCTAGCCAGAGACCGTTAGTGACGTCACATCCAGCTGTCAAGTCGAAAATTTAAATACCCACAGCGCTAATTTTCAAGATTGTTTAGTCGTGTTGTCAAATAAGATTTATAAAACTAATTATATAATATTATACGCAGCAAATCGTTCATGATATGCCTGTTAATAAATTTGTATCTTATCGTATCCTTTGCTTTCAAATATTTTTCGTCTTATCAATGACATTTCATTAGTGTTATAATTTTGAACTAACTATTATTTTAAAGTTGGATTTGGCGTTTAAATCCAAATCAGACAACTGTTAGGTACATTCAAAATAAAACTCCATTTCGTATCACTCAGAAACGAGTCGACAACTTGTCACGAATATCACATTTGTTACGTCACATTTTCTTTCCCCGCCGTAATGAAGAACCGACTGGGCACGTTGCAGGGTGATTGTAACCAGTATATTTTGATACCGCATTCACCGTACTCTACACTCCTTTACCTGATATTTTCTATTCCCCACCGGAGGGAGCAGTTCAACTAAAATGGATATTTCACACAATGGAACAATGGCCGAAAATATTATATACACAGACAGCAGCAGCTGGTCCGCCTATATTTTTTTTGTTGCTGGAAAAATGCCCAGTATTATTAATTCGAGCTGGATATGATCCAGTGGAATGGATCGTTTTTACCTCCACAGTGTATTTTTTGGACCCGGATACTTTCGAAGCCCAAATGAGATGGGTTGATGAAACACAAATTGTCCTTCAGTATCGGTAATCAGAACATAATTGTGCTGATATCTAAATATTCTGTAGCGTTGTATGAATTATGTAATGACCTGCCTGTATCGATCAACTGTAACCAAAACCCGAGCATCCGCGGATTAAAAACATGATTAATTAATGGTGCAAGGTGAAAGCGGAAGAAAGATGCAGGTTTTGTAGTGTGATTGTAGCTGTTAATGTATGCGAACAGAAAGACATGTCACATTTATACAAAAAATATTAAAAAGATTAATTGTGCGATCCAGCTTGTTTTCCTTGTCAACTTGAAACATACACTTAGTGGTATTTGTGTACGTGGATTTTTTCATTATTTCATTATTGATAGACTTTATTAAATATCATACAAGCAATGGAAGTTTATTTAATGGAATTTAATGGAAATTTATGCAAAGAGGTTGGCAGAGGAACGTAGAACACTCCCATGTTTCACCAGTTATGTTTACGTCGCACTATGGAATAGGCGGTGAGCCTATTGCTCTACACCGGGCACATATCCAGACTCCAAGCCACAATTATAAAATCTAAATTAGAAAATGTTTGTAGTGCCCAACCCGGGAAATGAACCCAGGACCCCCGATCGGCAGTCGCACATGCAACCAACACGACCAACGAGGCCGTCAAATTGTTTTTAATAATCTATCCTTATTTATTTTACAGGCAATTAAAATTATTTAAATAAGACATTTGTTACTTGATATTGCAAGTACAATTATAAATATAGTTTTTGTACTATATTTCTTGTACAGTCTCGCTTAGCTAGAAAAGGAAGTTTTCTACTGGAGTTGTGTTTTCCTGTTATAACATTCGAAATATTTTTCATAACTCACAACTACGAGTAGTATATTATAACACAATTTCTTCAGTAAATTAGCGGAATTGTTCGGAATCAAGCTTCAAAATTGTGCGTTATCGTTCCCTCCCGCCTGCATTCCAAGATTTTCTCGAATCTTCGACGTATTCCAAGAATTCTATTATCGACAACGTTATCGTTGTCTGTTTATTGTGGAATTAAATTTTTGTTTTTCCCATTCTACCAATTACATCACTTTATGACATTTTGGACAAACGGAGTTTTGAAAATATGCTAACGTTTACAAAAACGTTATAGGTAAAGAGTATATTTTTTAAAAAGAAGGCACAGGAGCTGAATTATTGTTTATTAGATCTTAATATTTTTGGCCCACTACTAATTGCTTGACAAGTTTGTTACGCAGATCCACGATTGATTGTTTCACCAGCTAGTAAGATCCTGATCGCATGATGCAATTTCATATAACGTGATATATATATATATATATATATATATATATATATATATATATATATATAT
>DWDW01001323.1:0-11868 GCA_018245635.1 Mimoniades versicolor eupheme
TTAGCAAACCGCCCCGTTTACATATGAAAATCTGTATAACAAATATGTGTATAAAAATAAATCGTTGATCGTGTTGGTTGCAAGTGCAACTGCCGATCAGGAGGTTCTGGGTTCAATTCCGGGGTCGGGCACTAATAAGTTTTCCTAATTTAGATTTTCTAGTAGTGGCTCGGAGTCTAGATATATATCCGGTGTATACCAATAGGCTCACGTAAACGTAACTGGTGAAACGTGTGAATGTTCTACATTCCTCTGCCTACCCCTTCGAGTACACAGACGTGATGTTACTTAAAAAAACGTCTAGTTATATACGATTTTATTGTCCCGTTTCTGACGAAAGAATCCCGCCTTTTTCAATAAATAAGTTTCAAAATTCCGTCTTGTCAAAAAAATCTGGCTACGCTGGGTCTAGGTAAAGGCAATTGAATAAGAGGGCATTAATGTCTCGTGTACATTAATGTGCACATGTTACTCTTCTACACAGTAGGTACTACATTACTACAAAGTACGATTGTACCAAGTGGCCATGTTTGGTTACATTGGGCGCCGCTCATCTTTTATATCACGTTTTTGAGACATTCAATATTACCTTAATTTTATGTATAAGTTCTATAATCTTAGCATCCACCTTAATTTTATTACCTAACACGTTTTTAACATTGAATTTTACGTATTACAATGGTGGAGGAAAACAGCGTAAGGAAAATCTACACAATTTGAAGAATTCTCCCCTTTATTCTTCAAGGCATTTATTTCATTTATTTGTATGCTTACTTGCACTTTGACAGCTGTGTCCTTAAGCCCCCTTCTGTTATGGGAGACTGTTCAACAATGTAACAATAAAAATATTTTTTTTACATTGAATTGATGATATTAATACAATAAAACAAATACTTCTACAATAATATTGTATTTATTTGACATAATACAAAGATTATAATATCGATTTTGTAATATGACAACCAAGTATATTTGGCATTGATATGAGAAAGGTTGGAAATTGAAAAGTTTGGATATGGTTTTAAAACTGACCCAATTTGGTGTTTGGCTCAAGAATAGGGGTAAATGACATGAATTTTTTAATGCAAATATCATATTGTCTTTTTTAGGTATTACATTATGAGAAAAACTTCTACCTAATTGAATATAATGTTATAGACCTTTGGCGTTTCAATAACAGAGCGTTGGTAAGTAATATCAACGTAGAGGATACCATGTCATACTAAGAATAGAAAGTACCTATGTTGGTTTTGAAATATGAATTGTGGTACCAATATTTCATAGAAACATATTTATGGACCTGTTTGCATACTAAAATAGTTATATTTTATAGTGGGGTTAGTTAAATGTTTTCGTAAATTACAATCCTTTTTTTATTACACATTTTGTTTGAAAAAAAAATAAAAAATCAATATGTTATACTAAACTAGCGGTCGCCCGCGGCTCCGCCTGCGTGGATCATTCAAAGACCAAATATTATCTACAAAAATTGTACTTAGTGATGAAATAATTTATTTTGATAAGGATTAATAGCATGAGTAAAATAAACGCTTTTAAATGTAATCCAAAAAATTCAAGATTTTTAAATAAAAAAATGGTTATTGTGCCGCATTCGACATAAATAGGTATAGTGTGTCGCGGACTTTTTTGTAGATATTTATAAGATCTACATTTAATTAGCACATTTTATGGTTCTATTTTTTATAGTTTAGGCAGCGTACGCAAAATAAGTAACTTTTTTGAAATATCTTATGGAACCCTATTTTTTTCCAAAATAAAATATAGCCTATGTTACTCGTGAATAATGTAGCTTTCGAATGGTGAAAGAATTTTTAAAATTGGTCCAGTAGTTTTTGAGCCTATTCATTACAACCAAACAAACAAAGTTTTCCTCTTTATAAGATTAATATAGATTAAAAACTGCTTTACATTGCCTTTGTATCTTAGGCTATCTATTTTCCTTCCTCCTTTATTTAATTCATAGTTAATTATAAGTTAAGATACCATTATTAAAATATTATTGGTGTCACTAAAGAATAAACGAAAATAACTTTGCGAAATACGAAATTATATACCTACTATGTTCTAAAAAACAAATTGATAACAAATGACATATAGAGATATTATGCTGTTTTATAGTTTATAGAGGCCTATGATTGGAGCTAAGATCAGTGTGCAAAGTGCAATATTTAGTATGGACAAATCAGATTTAAATAAGAAAAAATTATCAACAGAGACCACACAAGGCAACAGCGGACGAAATGACAAAGTTTCATTCTGATGACTACATCCGCTTTTTACGGTCTATTAGACCTGACAACATGTCGGAATATAATAAGCAGATGCAAAGATGTAAGTACTACTTATATTATTTTTATTGTTTAACATGTTAAACACCAACCAAAATTATTTTTATATATCTGTCGGCCAATTGGTGACCCCCATGGTGTTCAACAGGTTAAAAAGTAATAATAGGTATTATGATATTGTGATGGTTATGTTAGTTTTAAGGTTGCTGTATAAACAATTTTAAATAAAAACATGAAAAATTATCTTAAGCCTCATTGAGATTTAAAGAAAAATATATAAAATTACTGATTCCTCAATGAGCCAGGTATATTGATATGATAATAATATATTAACATATTAGTATGTAAAATAGGCAAAAGTATTTATTTCGAATGTAATATAAAGCATTTGTTTTAGTTAATGTTGGTGAAGACTGTCCAGTATTTGATGGGCTGTATGAGTTCTGTCAATTATCAGCTGGGGGATCAGTAGCAGCAGCTGTAAAGCTGAATAAACAGGTATTTTTTGTTGTTGTATATGTTAATTTAATAAGTCACCAGCTGTAACCTGCGGATTTGCCAATGTGGGCAAAAGGAGAATGTATTTTAACACAAATCAAGTGCATGAGTCAGTGGAAAGATCAGTTAAGATGATTGATAGGATAGGCACAGATCAGGATACTAAATAGGTATTTCAAAACCTTTGAATCAGATGACATGACATCAGTTACATTGCTTTGATGTGTAAGGATAAACATAAACACATCCATTATATTAGAATGGATTATTGCACCTGCATTGCAACCACTGGACTTAGTTGCCTTATGTTGACTGCATGGGACATTGTATAGATTGTTTAATTCATCATGTTTGAGTATTATAAAACATTATATACTTTATTTTTTCAGTGTTGAACTAAACTTGCTTAAGACAATTTATATTTTCATTGCACTAGAACTTTTAGACAATTATTTTATTTTGTCATTACTTTTTAATTTCTTTACATAGTAACTTCTAGTCATTAAATATTGATTTAAGATATCCATTTATTTAATCTGTATAGGCCTCGGAAATTTGTATCAATTGGGGTGGAGGTCTCCATCATGCAAAGAAATCTGAAGCTTCGGGATTTTGCTATGTGAATGACATTGTGCTTGGTATACTGGAATTATTGAAGTATCACCAGAGAGTGCTCTATATTGATATTGATGTTCACCATGGTGATGGTGTGGAAGAAGCTTTTTATACCACTGATAGAGTAATGACAGTATCATTCCACAAATATGGGGAGTATTTCCCGGGCACAGGTAAGTGAACTTTTAATTTTAAATTCAGACCAAATTGTATTTTACCTTACACCTTACAGTTCTCTATAATGATTTCTCTAAGACTTTGCAGTCTGCCAACCTGCGCTTCACCAGTTGGTAGACTATAGCTTTAATCCTTATAATTCTGAGAGACCTGTATCTAACAGCAGAATGATAAAAGGGATCATGATGATGAAGATAATATACACTTTGTATACTATTGTATTTGTCTTTGTATATGGTATTGTATAATCATATGTATTTGTTGTAGGTGATTTACGTGATATAGGAGCAGGCAAGGGCAAATATTATGCTGTAAATATACCACTCAGGGATGGTATGGACGATGAATCATATGAGTCCATATTTGTGCCTATAATATCCAAGGTTATGGAGACATTCCAACCTAGTGCTGTGGTGTTGCAGTGTGGTGCTGATTCTTTGACAGGTACACATCATAAAAATTTTAGTCTATATTGTAAACCTAAAAGTTGTATGAACTAAAAGTGCATGCTTGTTTTCTTCCATCAGGTGACAGATTAGGATGCTTTAATTTAACTGTCCGAGGCCATGGACGTTGTGTGGAGCTAGTTAAAAGATTTGGATTGCCATTTCTTCTTGTCGGTGGTGGAGGGTATGTATATAACTGTAATTTATGATTGTCAGCATTCCCTTTTAATTATTTCTGATTCTGAAACAGAATAGCAATATTACTATTTTTAACTTAAATCTAAGATCACTTAATTGTCTATCAATGTCTTAATAGTTCTTACCCTATGTCATGCAAGTAAAATTTCTATAATATATGTTTATCTTTCCTACATATTTATATGGAAGATCCCATAGTGGGATTTACATGTACCTGGTGGAAAGTGTGTGTTTACTACACTCCTCTTCTTACCTCTTCAGTAATTACTCAGCAAAATATAATTGGTTTCTAAACCATATTTCTCCACACTCTGTGGCTAACAGCACAAGTAATACATAGCTTGTAACCAAATGCTTGTGTGTATATATTCTAAGATATTATTAATGATTATTATATTTGACCAACAGCTATACAATCCGTAATGTGTCCCGGTGCTGGACGTATGAGACTTCAGTGGCTCTAGGAGTAGAAATAGCTAATGAGCTACCGTACAATGATTACTTTGAATATTTTGGACCTGATTTCAAGCTGCATATATCACCGAGCAATATGTCCAACCAAAACACACCAGAGTACTTGGAAAAAATTAAAAATAGGTTGTTTGAAAATCTAAGAATGTTACCACATGCACCAGGTGTCCAGGTACATTACTCTTTAACTGCATAATGTGTTGTCTTATTAGCAGTACACATTTATGATGAAAATAATGGACTACACAATAATGGTATTAGCTCTAAAAACTAAAATACATTGAAACCTTTGTTCTATTGATTTTTTCTATTAGCTATTAAATTTTAGTCTGATTCACTTTTATATTGGATCATTATAAAAAGCAATACGTTAAGTAGCTCCATTTTCAAGTAGTAGATTTACCGATGTCACTGCTGATAGAATTCATCGAAGTGCAAAAAGTGTGTGTTACTACTTTTGTTTATGTAGTCATAAATATTAAAGTTTACTTACAGATCAGTTTGTAAGGATTATAATTTTATTTAATTACGCAACTGGTTTGTTATGTGGTGTGAATTGCATTTGAATACTTGATGTGTATTGAGTGTACAGCGGCGGGTGTCGTTCGTTTAGAAATTAATTAAAATGTACTAACGCTACAGGTGCAAGCGATACCAGAGGACGCCGTCAACGATGAGTCTGAGGACGAGGACAAAGTCGACAAAGACGAGAGGCTGCCTCAAAGTGAAAAGGTGCCTGTGGTTTATCATTTCCCGTAACACGTGGTTTGCTTGAATTTAATATGTAAAAGTAAATTGGGCACATTTCCAGACTCCGAGCCATTAGTAGAAAATCTAAATTAGAAATTTTAGTAGCGCCCGACCCGGGAATCTAACCCAGAACCTCCCGTTCGGCAGTCGCATTTGCAACCAACACGACCAATGAGGCAGTATCATTTAATATGATATATTTAAAATATAATTTATTTTTATTACGTCACTGCCGTAGTCCTCAAGAATAGCAAGTCGAATGAATATCGGACAGACGAAACGCCCCCTCCTCCCCTTCCACACACACGAACACACACACGTACGCTACGTTACTTGTACACTTCAGCAACACACGCCACTCACGGCCCGCCACTGTTGCCGGTGTATGTGACGCGTGTGCGGCGTGCGCAGGACAAGCGCGTGGCGGGCGCCGGCGAGCTGTCGGAGTCCGACGACGAGGCCGAGCGCCGCGACGGCCGCAGCTACCGCGCGCCGCGCAAGCGCGCGCGCCTCGAGCGCCTCGAGCGCCTCGAGCGCCTCGAGCGGCTCGAGCGGCTCGAGCGCGACGACAAGGGTGCGCACACTACGTTCTCTCGCGAGTCTCTCATGAAGCTCAATAAAACAAATAATCTTTCAATCTAATACATAACATTCTCGTGTCACGTTTGTCCGCTATAAACTCCTAAATTACTGAAGCGACTCCGACGAAATTTTGTACATATGTCTGTCTTATTGGGTCCGACTTAAAAAATATCTCGATTAATAAAACTTTTTTTCTGCGCATTTAGGACTCTATGGAGAAAAGTTAATATTAACCTATCAATAATTGGCGGTGCCGATTGCACCCTTTACCTCATACGATGTTATTTTTAGGTTGAGTAAATATTCAATAAAGAGCAGTTTCGATTTCAAATATCTATTTTCTTACGATTTAGTTCATGCGCCTCATATAAATGTAATATAAACATCGTATGAGAACATCGTGACACGAGATTTTTATATGTAAAGATATAATACCCTGTTCGTTAATTGTTAGACGGTACGCCGGTCGACGAGCGATAAACCGTGAGCAGCTCTCGGCTGCATTCACTCATCCGATGATAAAAATACTTGTGCACGATCAATATCGCTGGAGCCGATGTGATGGTATAATAATAATACTAAATTCTCGTGTCAATTGTAACTTGCAGCCGAAGACAGCAAGGACGATATGAAAAATGTCAGCAACATGGAGGAGCCCAAGAAGGAGGCGACGCCCAGCGCCTGAGCCGTGCCGCGGGGCGCTGCTCGTCGAGCTGGAGCAGCGTTGAGAGCAGTGGTCCGTGTGGGGGCGGCAGTTGTCTACATTTTAATGACGGTCGCTCAAAGTACCCTTCATGTGCGCTCCGTGGTGTTCAGCACGACCTTCCTAACTGAAAGTATTTTATTAGAGTAAAACATAAGTTATTTTATTTTGGACTGTCTTAGTACTAAACTATGAGTAGATTATGTTTTATTTGGTCGCTTTTCACTTATGTAGGAAGTATTCGTTCACAGCACCTTGCTAATTTAAAACTACGAAATTATTGCCTAGAATTTGTTTCTTATTTTGTACTAAATTAACTTTAATTTATTTGTAATAATTATTTAGTGCAAAAAACATTGTTAATTGTAATGATGTCGTCCTGATTCAATATAATTTATATTGTGTTGATTAATTAAATAGCATTTTTTTACAAAGGGAGTGGTTAATGTGGAAGAAACGTGGTTGGGTGTATAAGAATAGAGATATTTGGAACTCTATACTTTCTGCTTACCCCGTAAGGGACCTGACGTGGACATATATATGTATAAACAAACTTCTAATATCTAGAAAGATTTTCTCACCTTCAGAGAACCAAAGTATGTTCTGTAGAATCCATGACCATACATATCTCATATACATTTCTTTTCACTTGCATTAAAGTCAAATGTTAGATGTAACAACATATTTAACTGTTGCGAAGCTGTGAAGTATTTTATAATTTAGTACTTTAGCTAATTTTAGTGTTTGTAATATCACTGTACTATTTTAAATGAATTTATTTTAAAATGAAGGAAACTGAAAACTATCTAAATTATCGATAGACTGATGTATTGAAAGTGAAAGTAATTGAACACAATGATATTCAGTCGTAACGCATTTTGAAATGGCTATGTTATAAAGAAGTAGATTGGAATTTAAATTTGATATATGTATAAGAAATGGGAAAACCAGGGAAGTTAAACACTGGATTTTTTTTAAATCCATGAAAAATACATTTTGGTATTTCATCTTAATATAAATCATCAATCAATCCACAGTCCGCCAGCGTGGCTCTCCACAGTCCGCCAGCGTGGCTCTCCACAGTCCGCCAGCGTGGCTCTCCACAGTCCGCCAGCGTGGCTCTCCGCCGCCGCGCTCGTGGCGCCCGCGCCCCACTGGGCTGTTAATGGATGTATTAACATCCACTAGTTATAATGAAGTGCATCTAAACATCTTTGCTATCGCAACACTTGATATTCATCATTAAATGTAACTAATATTAGAATTTGCCCGTTTTTGTATTTTATAATTATTTCCTAAGAAACGCTAAAAGTGTGCATTAGTGGCGTCGGTAGCAACATCGCATCTCTCCGGAGAACGTTCCGCCAGTAGTGGCCGTCGCCGCGGGGCCAGCTCGGGCCAGCTCGGGCCAGCTCGGGCCAGGCGCCGGACGGACGCGTGGCCTGTGGTACTAATGTGTAAGAGTTTGTATGATATACGATGGTGTCGAGGATCTTGTATGATGTAGAATAAAAATGTGCATAATTATGTTAAAACTGCAATAATGACTACTACCAAGATCCAAAACTATGTTAATATTATAATATTTTAAGGCTTCAAAGCAATGGAAACGAGGAATGTTACGTGTAGAACTATTTTTCTATTTGTCATTACGAGTAGGGAGTACGAGTGTGGTCCCGCGGGCGTGTCGCTTGAACGTCCCTGCGCCGGCGCGGCCGCGGACGAGGATAAATGAATTGCGTCTCTGTACGCGTATGATCAATTATGAAGGAAATGTACAATGTGCGGCCCTCGTGCGGCGGCATTCCGTCGTGGAGCGCGGTTCGTTGTCTTATTTTATAGTATAATCTTGATAGTAATTACATTTTTGGAAAATAAGATGGATGTGTAACCGTTATATATTTTTTCATGGAACAGCGGAAATGGGCGCACGATTTTATACACTCGTTTTGAGAAAGTTAAAAGACGGTAAACTCTGCTATCGGTAACCGCAGTCTGTGATTACTTGAGTATTTATAATACTTGATTATCGATGCACAACTATTTAGCCATTTCTGTAAAAGTAATGTTCTTATTTTAATTTGAACGTGTGGTGTGCACGATTTAAATTGATTGTTATACGATATCCAGTTAGAATGTCTAAGTCATTTAATTATGTTATTGTGCACGTGATATGACAACGTGCACATGTTTCATTATTTGTAATTTTTTATATGCGGGTAGTGTACATTGGATTTGAGGAATATTACGAACAATATCTTACTGTCCCTTGTTATTGCCCATTAGTCGCACCGCGTCCGGACACAGCGCGCTGCTCGGAGCTGCTCGGAGCTGCTCGGAGCTGCTCGGAGCTGCTCGGAGCTGCTCGGAGCCGCTCGGAGCCGAGGGCCACCCACGAGTACAATCATAGGAAAATCTGAATTGAACCATAACCGTTAGCCAATAAAATAGATGACTGGAAGTAGTGAACGTGATTTATACAATTGAAGTATGGCAAACGTTGAATATTATTTGTAGTTATGAAATGGACACTACAAATTGTTAAGCATATTATTTTAATTGTGTATTTGTACATTTATTTATTATATTCCATGAAAAACCATAATTCCTCTTAATTCTCAAATAAAAAATCACGAACAACAAAGAAAAATGTATTTAAGGATTGCTAGCAATAAGTTTATAAATAAATTCTTGATGTGATGTTTGTTTTGTGAAAAATGGACTTTTTGTTTGTTCACGAGGAACACAGACCTAATTAAGACTGTAAATATATTTTTTAATTGTTTTAATAAATGATGATGTCTTAATTGAATGGTTTTATTCGTACACACCATGTATTCGAGAAACTTCCACAGCTCGACCGTGCGTTGCAGAGGGTGGCATCGCTTGAGGTTATCACTTCACTGTATGAGACGATTCAAACATCTAACAGTCAGGTGCAGCGCTCGGGCTCGGGGCACATTCGCACAGATGTTTAAAAAGAATCATAATTATTTTATTCTATACAGAAGTCTTGCAGCAGTCACTCGGCTACAGGCGGCGTACCGTGGGACGCTGTGCTGTCGTAGCAATACACGCTTCATGTCTTAGAATTCATAGGCTTTTATAGCGTTTTTGATTTTCAAATTTAAGTGAGCACCCGTTTGGTAGAAGTACCAAACTATTAGAAGATGTTAAGGATTTTTACAAAACCTTTTGATCGGTTTCAAAATTGTATAACATGGTATATAAATAAAACAATTTTAATGAAGTATAATATGTAATTTAAAACAGATTATCACAACGCTCTAGACTTAAATTGCACCATAAAATAAAAGTACCTAAAATCAGTCTGGTACCGAAGAGCTAGACGAACCCAATGCAATAATTGGAATGAATATAAAAATACTATGAAATAATTTAGCGATAGTATTCTATTATACATCTACATTCAATTAATCAGTAATTTTCAAGTATGTGTAATAAGAGACAGCCTTATATTCAAAGGATAAATGGATAATAATTGATTTTACAAATAGTTATCCTAGTGAACACTTAACACTTACGGGGCGATATTCTACTTATCGTATCTTAAAATTGAACTTGTCCGAGTGCGAGCGATCGTTGACCCGCGGCTATCGCATGTCAACTTCACACGCGATCCTGTCTCAAACTCCTTCCTTTCAACAGACCGCACGTAACCATGTATAATATAAAGGAATGTATATTGATACATAATACAAATATTAAATACATCTCGAATAAATAACACGTCGGACACGAAATAAACTTGTGCGTTATTTGTAGGCCTTTTAAATTATGACTAGGTAAGACCAATTTATTGAATATTACATTACATAGATCCAAAATCACAACAAAATATTAATACATTCTTCGACACGTAAATCATGAAATAATGGCACTCTCTTACTACACTATCGTACCGCATTATATTTCACGATCATTTTACGTACCTTTTTAATCGTACAACTTTATTGCATTCGTCAGTATTTCCTACAAATGTAACGTTCACGGCGAGGCGGCTAATAACAATTACAAAATGTAATTAGCATACTTATTTGTCCTCGTTTCTATAACTGCATACAATAATCTCACATTAGTCATTCAATTCCGCCGCTGTTATGAAATCCCATCACGTGTCTTTTCAAAATTCTCTTTAACCAGTCTCATTGTTGCCTGATTACATTTTAACGGTTTAAACGAATAGCTATTGCATTTGGCCCTTTGCAATGGTGTACATACAAAAAATATTCTCATTCATCGTAAACAGCCCGATTTCATGTCATGAAAAAAAGTACATTGATAACAAACAATAATTATGCACAACTTTATACAGCATGCCTGTCGCCGTCGCCACGAGTGCGTCGCGGGCTCGAGTGCGGGCTCGCCGCTACCATTACACGACCAGATTACATTACGTCTATAATACAAATAATTTGTTAATACTAATTCAAATCACAGTATATACGAAATAAACGATGAACTGTAAGGGCCTTCCGTGTATTTTTAATAAATTGTTATCAACTAGGCGTCGGTGACCAAGCTCCAACTCGCTAACTGTCTAACTGGCACATTCGTGAGCATCGGAGAATTGAATCCGTACAGAGCACTGCAAACGCCTGGACGTAGAACCCTGCTCCACTATCACGGAGGCGCTGCCGCGCTGCGCTTAGGCTTCTGTGCCTTCTGCAATCATAAAAATAAACGAAAATGTTAAGAATCAATATTTATTTTTTATTTTCACCGCTGTCCTCGTCACTATCATCCGCCTGTCGAAGTCCACAGCTGGCCACGGGTTCCCCCGAGGCCACGGGTTCCCCCCACACTCTCCCCGCGGGGCCGGGGGTGGCTTGTGGATCGACGGTCAATATTAGTACTATAAATTACAGAAATACGAACCTGCGGTTAAAGGATGATCTCGTAACATCGAACCTGAAACATTCGGTGTATTACTATAAAGACTGGCAAATACCGTTCACATTATATTACACTCGAAACAAATGGACGCTTCACTTGCCAAATCACTTAACAAAATTTTTTGAATATACATACATACATATCTTCACGCCAGGTCCCTTGCGGGGTAGGCAGAGAGCACAGAGTGCCAAATATCTCTATT